>JASANE010011437.1:0-40803 GCA_030248225.1 Trileptium ribeirensis
TATAAAAAGTTATCAAAACGATGGCGGTAATTTGTTCCTATCACTAGCAGCTGTTAACTGTTTAATCTCAACTTTTGTTCGTATATCTGATATTAGTCGGAAGAGAATAATTTTAGTTTCAGAAGAATTGGTTTTGAAGATAAAACACAGAAATATCTTACCGTAGGCTTTATCGCGAACTCTATTTACGGTAAAAAAATTTTCAGACAGCAGAAACGGACTCGAAAACTGTTAGTGCTTTTGATAATTCCTCCGAAACCAACTCTCGCCTTCTAGAGTGAATTTATCAATGGTATTGAAACAAAGTAATAAATATATCTTTCTCGGCCCAATCATCACTTGCACTCGCTATGTATAATGTCAACTTTAGGCCCATGTCAACTTTAGTGGCCGAAGTATAACGAATTCCATACCGTTCTCGATATTCTAAACCTAAGCCTTAGCTTTAGCCTAACCAAGGTCCCTATATGAGACATACACTAAGCCTAAATCTAATGCTAGAATTACAACTAAAATCGGAACCACAAAAATACTTCTGCCATTGAACGTACCATAACACTGTAGTTCAAGCCTGGTTTGAATGTTTCACCCGATTTATCGATATGTACTTCTTCGATATCTTCGTAGAACGTTATACGACTGGTTCCATTTCGTTCGATACCTGAAAGGTCACGACATATGGTAATTTAGTTTCTTTTGCACATCAGAAGTCTATTTAAGCTATCTGTCACGACATAGCAATACTAACTCATTTTCATGACCCCAGAGAATAGATAAACTTTGCTACAGGCATATATTCAAATACGATATGAAAAAGTGATCGTAATTGCTATTCAAATTATTCAATAATTGTGAAATTGAACCTGACAATACTGTCCACGAAATGAGTTATTGATTTTATTTTCCGCTGGTCAAAATATTTACTGTACCAAGACACACGTGCGGTAAACCTTCACGCAACAACGAGAAATCGAGTCCAGCTAAATAATTTAAAGGCAGGAAAAGAACAAACTATAAAGTCAAATAAATGTGCCTTAACTCTCTATCTAAATTAACAATAACAGCAGCCACAACATATTGCAACTTTCAGGTAATGTTTATACGCAACCTCTACAATACTGATTATTTTGGTTATATAGTTTAAATCAGAATTTAAATTTTAAATCTGATGTTAGATACTTTGTAAAGTATCACTAAATTCACGCGATATATAGTTAGGGCAGCCAAAATTGATTACATAAATGCAGAATTGTCGGGATGTCACCGCGCGCAGCGCTAAGATGCTAACAAAGCACAGACATAAATGTAATGCTGGTTACTAGATATTAGGGACATCCGTTTTCTACAATAATTATTAAATGTTGTTGTCTTAGAAAATAAATTCTGCTTCGAATATCATAGTTAACCGACAAGAATTAAAGATTTGCGTCGAACAGTTTAACATAATGGATCTACGACCGACAACGCTGGTAAAATGTCAGATGAAATTCTGAGAAAGTTCTGAAGTTTTACTGTACGCCTTCTCGCCTTGTTCATATTTTTTGACTTTGTTCTAAAAGTTGGGTTTGAATACTATTCTCAGAGAACTTTATGAGATTATGTAATAAAGTTTTTGGGTTGGAAGACATTGTACCAACATCATTGTTTAGTTGTGGGAGTGTTTTCGATTTTGTCTGGCTGTGATAGCTAATTATATAGTATCGCAGTTATATTATTTCTGGATACTAGTGTTAGTGACATGTTCTTGTCTGTGAACAAGTATACTCTTGTAGTTACTGTATATTATAGATAACGTTTTGTTCAACTTGTTTACTTTATTTATAATCAACGGCGAACTTGTATTGTATCGTTCTTCGTATATAATTTACTGTGTGGATCGTTGGTCGTGTGGATCGAACGATATTTTGCTTAATTGCCGCGGAAATACTATCAAAATTTTGCCATTCTGGTACGATATAATACGGTACGCTGGCGCCAGTGAAATATTTTGGATTTGCGAACAAGCACGATTTGTAAGTCCTTAGTGTTAATTGAAGTTGAGTCTGTTCGTCATGGTCTAACTTCGCAGTAATTATTAGTGCATGTCCTGACGGACGACGTAATTGACGCTGAATAGAGCTAATCATGTATTTTAGTGGAAATTTTTCAGGAAAGATATTAGAGATAGTTTGTATAACTGGGTTACTTGTTTTCGTAAATGATGTGTAGTGAATCGGATAACGAGACTATATGTATTGTGTATCTTTCGCTGCAATGCATTTTTAGTAGTATAAATTTGAGAGTTTTGTTTAATGCGAAATTAAAATTAGAAATACCCTGACATTTAAAATTTAAAAGTGTAAATCTTGAGGATAAATTATTGTATTGTGTTTTTAATAAGAGTAACTTTAGAGTCGTATTGTTAAATTTTGCTTATTAACTTCTTCTCCAGCAGTTGTGTTTCATTGCTAATTTGCGCCGGAAATATTGTTTTCTGCTTGTTGGACTCAATGCGAGATCGCTCGAATTTTGCTGGACGCTGGTTAGTCGCTCGTTATTCCGCAATTGAACTATCGCACGACACATATTGTCGGCTAAAAAACTTTGGCTAGTTACGATACTTCAACGAAGACAATAGAGGATTCATAATGGAACGGCATAGCCTTTTTGGGCAACCTTGGCCATTTTAACAGATTATTAATCCTAGTATATTGTTGAGCGTGTTGTGTTTTATTCTTGTCTTGCTGAATCTTGTTCTGTGTTCATGTCTCTGAGTACGTAACTTTCCAATATTATGACAAGGTATACAGCTAACATAAAATTGCGAGTTCGAGTATTTTCATAGAAATCCATACCGCAATTACCATAACTTGATTACTTTGCAGTATAACGGAAAAGTTTCGTTGATTCATTAGGTTGGAGCATAGAAATATAAGCGATCGGCAGTACTTTTTTAGCTTTGAGTTCTTTTTTACTGTAACGGTGATAGATCTACCCTAAAGTCCAGAGTAAATTCGTAGTCCTTTTAATAGGCCGGCCAGCTTCGTTACATTTGGAGGTCCCACCGAGATTCGGTTCTTCATAGCCGGGTCTGGTGAACTGTGATCGTTTGTGGTAAATTCGGGCATATGGCTATGAGTTGTCTATTAAGGGGTAACAATCCCCAAAATAACAGGATTCAATTGAGGCCATGGTATAATACAAACGGAAATACCTTTGAATCTTCTAGTAGACCATTTCAACCTCCAACCCGACCCAACATTCCTAATGTCGGACCTATGGCACATAAACCACCAGAACGTAATATCGTTGCAGCCACTACTATGGTTGAGCCTAGATTTAGTAAAAGTGAAGTGATCGCCCATAAGAATAATAATGAAATTGAAGAGTTACGGCGAGAGGTTGAGCCATTGACCAAGCAAAATGCCCTGCTGGTCGAAAAGGTTTACCCACAGTTTGCTGGAACTATTACAACGCAGATTAAAACTGCAGCAAAAAATACGATGGAAAATACTTCTGAAAAATCCTTTGACAATAGCCAAAAACCAAAAACTGACAAAGTATTGGTAAATCGGGCTCCAACGGATTTCCTAAACTTAAAAATATTATGTCGATTTTCATACTACTATTCTGTTACACATTGATCATACCTGGCGATGCAGTGTGTGTTCACACTCTAAAAAAATTGCACCCTCATTTGTTTCCGTCTTTTGGAGTTGGGTTTATACCGGAAGGCATAGTGCTCACGTCAGCAGATTCCGTTAATGTCCCAATACTACTTCCCACGAAACATGAAAAACCTGAGCTGTGTCAAGACATCTTACGAAATTCATTTATTCTGACTAATGATTCAAAAAATTGTAATTGTACTGGTCATAAATTCTTATATAGTGAGACCCAAAAAGCACTTCGGGAACTATACAACAATTTTAAAGGATCGGAAGAGCCAGCGTTTTACAAAGCATATGCACCGACAAACCGTTTACATGTTCTTTTAGCCAACATTCCAAAGAAAATCGACATAATATTTTTAAGTTTAGGAAATCCGTTGGAGCCGATTTACCAATACTTTGTCAGTTTTTGGTTTTTGGCTATTGTCAAAGGATTTTTCAGAAGTATTTTCCATCGTATTTTTTGCTGCAGTTTTAATCTGCGTTGTAATAGTTCCAGCAAACTGTGGGTAAACCTTTTCGACCAGCAGGGCATTTTGCTTGGTCAATGGTCTACCTTTCGCCGTAACTCTTCAATTTCATTATTATTCTTATGGGCGATCACTTCACTTTTACTAAATCTAGGCTCAACCATAGTAGTGGCTGCAACGATATTACGTTCTGGTGGTTTATGTGCCATAGGTCCGACATTAGGAATGTTGGGTCGGGTTGGAGGTTGAAATGGTCTACTAGAAGATTTGAAGGTATTTCCGTTTGTATTATACCATGGCCTCAATTGAATCCTGTTATTTTGGGGATTGTTACCCCTTAATAGACAATCTGTAGCCCATACGCCGAATTTACCACAAACGATCACAGTTCACCAGACCCGGCTATGAAGAACCGAATGTCGGTGGGACCTCCAAATGTAACTAAGATGTGCCAGCCTTTAAAAGGACTACGAATTACTGGACTTTAGTGTAGATTTATCACCGTTACAGTAAAAAAAGAACTGAAAGCTAAAACAATACTGCCGATCGCTTTTATATTTCTATGCTCCAACCTAATGAATCAACGAAACTTTTCCGTTATACTGCAAAGTAATCAAGTTATGGTAATTGCGGTATGGATTTCTATGAAATACTCGAACTCGCAATTTTATGTTAGCTGTATACCTTTTCATAATATTAAAAAGTTACGTACTCAGAGACATGAACAAGAACAAGATTCAGCAAGACAAGAATAAAACACAACACGCTCAACAATATACTAGGATTAATAATCTGTTAAAATGGCCAAGGTTGCCCAAAAAGGCTATGCCGTTCCATTACTGAATCCTCTATTGTCTTCGTTGAAGTATCGTAACTAGCCAAAGTTTTTTAGCCGACAATATGTGTCGTGCGATAGCCGAATTGAGGAATAACGAGCGACTAACCAGCGTCCAGCAAAATTCGAGCGATCTCGCATTGAATCAACAAGCAGAAAACAATATTTCCGGCGCAAATTAGCAATGAAACACAACTGCTGGAGAAGAAGTTAATAAGCAAAATTTAACAATACGACTCTAAAGTTACTCTTATTAAAAACACAATACAATAATTTATCCCTCAAGATTTTACACTTTTAAATTTTAAATGTCAGGGTATTTCTAATTTTAATTTCGCATTAAACAAAACTCTCAAATTTATACTCTTAAAAATGCATTGCAGCGAAAGATACACAATACATATAGTCTCGTTATCCGATTCACTACACATCATTTACAAAAACAAGTAACCCAGTTATACAAACTATCTCTAATATATTCCTGAAAAATTTCCACTAAAATACATGATTAGCTCTATTCAGCGTCAATTACGTCGTCCGTCAGGACATGCACTAATAATTACTGCGAAGTTAGACCATGACGAACAGACTCAACTTCAATTAACACTAAGGACTTACAAATCGTGCTTGTTCGCAAATCCAAAATATTTCACTGGCGCCAGCGTACCGTATTATATCGTACCAGAATGGCAAAATTTTGATAGTATTTCCGCGGCAATTAAGCAAAATATCGTTCGATCCACACGACCAACGATCCACACAGTAAATTATATACGAAGAACGATACAATACAAGTTCGCCGTTGATTATAAATAAAGTAAACAAGTTGAACAAAACGTTATCTATAATATACAGTAACTACAAGAGTATACTTGTTCACAGACAAGAACATGTCACTAACACTAGTATCCAGAAATAATATAACTGCGATACTATATAATTAGCTATCACAGCCAGACAAAATCGAAAACACTCCCACAACTAAACAATGATGTTGGTACAATGTCTTCCAACCCAAAAACTTTATTACATAATCTCATAAAGTTCTCTGAGAATAGTATTCAAACCCAACTTTTAGAACAAAGTCAAAAAATATGAACAAGGCGAGAAGGCGTACAGTAAAACTTCAGAACTTTCTCAGAATTTCATCTGACATTTTACCAGCGTTGTCGGTCGTAGATCGCATTATGTTAAACTGTTCGACGCAAATCTTTAATTCTTGTCGGTTAACTATGATATTCGAAGCAGAATTTATTTCTAAGACAACAACATTTAATAATTATTGTAGAAAACGGATGTCCCTAATATCTAGTAACCAGCATTACATTTATGTCTGTGCTTTGTTAGCATCTTAGCGCTGCGCGGCGGTGACATCCTGACAATTCTGCATTTATGTAATCAATTTTGGCTGCCCTAACTATATATCGCGTGAATTTAGTGATACTTTACAAAGTATCTAACATCAGATTTAAAATTTAAATTCTGATTTAAACTATATAACCAAAATAATCAGTATTGTAGAGGTTGCGTATAAACATTACCTGAAAGTTGCAATATGTTGTGGCTGCTGTTATTGTTAATTTAGATAGAGAGTTAAGGCACATTTATTTGACTTTATAGTTTGTTCTTTTCCTGCCTTTAAATTATTTAGCTGGACTCGATTTCTCGTTGTTGCGTGAAGGTTTACCGCACGTGTGTCTTGGTACAGTAAATATTTTGACCAGCGGAAAATAAAATCAATAACTCATTTCGTGGACAGTATTGTCAGGTTCAATTTCACAATTATTGAATAATTTGAATAGCAATTACGATCACTTTTTCATATCGTATTTGAATATATGCCTGTAGCAAAGTTTATCTATTCTCTGGGGTCATGAAAATGAGTTAGTATTGCTATGTCGTGACAGATAGCTTGAATGGACTTCTAATGTGCAAAAGAAACTAAATTACCATATGTCGTGACCTTTCAGGTATCGAACGAAATGGAACCAGTCGTATAACGTTCTACGAAGATATCGAAGAAGTACATATCGATAAATCGGGTGAAACATTCAAACCAGGCTTGAACTACAGTGTTATGGTACGTTCAATGGCAGAAGTATTTTTGTGGTTCCGATTTTAGTTGTAATTCTAGCATTAGATTTAGGCTTAGTGTATGTCTCATATGGGACCTTGGTTAGGCTAAAGCTAAGGCTTTGCGCCGTTTAGAATATCAAGAAACAGTTATGGAATTCGTTATACTTCGGCCACTAAAGTTGACATGGGCCTAAAGTTGACATTATACATAGCGAGTGCAAGTGATGATTGGGCCGAGAGAACAGATGCTAAGATCAATCGACTACGTAATACAAAAGCGCTGGTCGTTCTGGTTCAAATACTCGACTACTAAATGGTATATAGTCAAAAGCGAAGCTCACAGTACCCAACTATGATCGTAACACTTATACAGGAGCAAAAAAGTGCAGCGGTTGCTAAGGATACCCCCTAGTGGTAGCAAATGATAAATCAATACTGCCGCTGCCACAATTATACTTAATTGTACAAGAACGCACTGGATGGAGGGCGAACAGCAAAACCAGCACACGAACTCAGTTTAATATATAATATAAAGTACAAAACCCGATGGACCTAATTAATTCAATCAATATTAAAGATAAAACAATCATGTCAATCGCAAATCATTTGGAGCATCACAAACGAAACCGGCAAAACAAACAATGACAGCTATTGATCGATGATTATTAGGCCAATATTGAGTCAATATGCATAGCCGGTTCACTTTTGCCACAATAATATCAAAGCGTTTGTACGCAACGCATTATTTTTCAATGGTCAAAAAACATTACAACTGTACACTTTTAAGCTAACAAGTTTTGGGGCGAAGATGCTGGTTAGAAAAGCTCCTAACCAAAGAACAAGTTTTGGTGCGAAGACGCTGGTTTGAGGAGCTCCTAACCACAGAACAAGTTTTGGGGCGAAGACGCTGGTTAGAAAAGCTCCTAACCAAAGAACAAGTTTTGGGGCGAAGACGCTGGTTAGAAAAGCTCCTAACCAAAGAACAAGTTTTGGGGCGAAGACGCTGGTTTGAGGAGCTCCTAACCACAGAACAAGTTTTGGGGCGAAGACGCTGGTTAGAAAAGCTCCTAACCAAAGAACAAGTTTTGGTGCGAAGACGCTGGTTTGAGGAGCTCCTAACCACAGAACAAGTTTTGGGGCGAAGACGCTGGTTAGAAAAGCTCCTAACCAAAGAACAAGTTTTGGGGCGAAGACGCTGGTTAGAAAAGCTCCTAACCAAAGAACAAGTTTTGGGGCGAAGAACGCTGGTTTGATGAGCTCATAACCACAGAACAAGTTTTGGGGCGAAGACGCTCGTTTGAGGAGCTCCTAACCACAGAACAAGTTTTGGGGCGAAGACGCTGGTTAGAAAAGCTCCTAACCAAAGAACAAGTTTTGGGGCGAAGAACGCTGGTTTGATGAGCTCATAACCACAGAACAAGTTTTGGGGCGAAGACGCTCGTTTGAGGAGCTCCTAACCACAGAACAAGTTTTGGGGCGAAGACGCTGGTTAGAAAAGCTCCTAACCAAAGAACAAGTTTTGGTGCGAAGACGCTGGTTTGAGGAGCTCCTAACCACAGAACAAGTTTTGGGGCGAAGACGCTGGTTAGAAAAGCTCCTAACCAAAGAACAAGTTTTGGGGCGAAGACGCTGGTTAGAAAAGCTCCTAACCAAAGAACAAGTTTTGGGGCGAAGAACGCTGGTTTGATGAGCTCATAACCACAGAACAAGTTTTAGGGCGAAGACGCTCGTTTGAGGAGCTCCTAACCACAGAACAAGTTTTGGGGCGAAGACGCTGGTTAGAAAAGCTCCTAACCAAAGAACAAGTTTTGGTGCGAAGACGCTGGTTTGAGGAGCTCCTAACCACAGAACAAGTTTTGGGGCGAAGACGCTGGTTAGAAAAGCTCCTAACCAAAGAACAAGTTTTGGGGCGAAGACGCTGGTTTGAGGAGCTCCTAACCACAGAACAAGTTTTGGGGCGAAGACGCTGGTTAGAAAAGCTCCTAACCAAAGAACAAGTTTTGGGGCGAAGACGCTGATTTGAGGAGCTCCTAACCACAGAACAAGTTTTGGGGCGAAAAACGCTGGTTTGAGGAGCTCATAACCACAGAACAAGTTTTGGGGAGAAGACGCTCGTTTGAGGAGCTCCTAACCACAGAACAAGTTTTGGGGCGAAGACGCTGGTTAGAAAAGCTCCTAACCAAAGAACAAGTTTCGGGGCGAACACGCTGGTTTGAGAAGCTCCTAACCACAGAACAAGTTTTGTTGCGAAGACGCTGGTTAGAAAACTCCTAACCAAAGAACAAGTTTTGGGGCGAAGACGCCTATTGGAGGAGCTCCTAACCACAGAACAAGTTTTGGGACGAAGACGCTGGTTAGAAAAGCTCCTAACCAAAGAACAAGTTTTGGGGCGAAGACGCTGGTTTGAGGAGCTCCTAACCACAGAACAAGTTTTGGGGCGAAGAACGCTGGTTTGAGGAGCTCATAACCACAGAACAAGTTTTGGGGAGAAGACGCTCGTTTGAGGAGCTCCTAACCACAGAACAAGTTTTGGGGCGAAGACGCTGGTTAGAAAAGCTCCTAACCAAAGAACAAGTTTTGGGGCGAACACGCTGGTTTGAGAAGCTCCTAACCACAGAACAAGTTTCGTTGCGAAGACGCTGGTTTGAGGAGCTTCTAACCACAAAACAAGTTTTGGGGCGAAGACGCTGGTTAGAAAAGCTCCTAACCAAAGAACAAGTTTTGGGGCGAACACGCTGGTTTGAGAAGCTCCTAACCACAGAACAAGTTTTGCTGCGAAGACGCTGGTTCGAGAAGCTCCTAACCACAGAACAAGTTTTGGGGCGAAGACGCTGGTTTGAGGAGCTCCTAACCACGGAACAAGTTTTGGGGTGAAGACGCTGGTTTGAGAAGCTCCTAACCACAGAACAAGTTTTGGGGTGAAGACGCTCGTTTGAGAAGCTCCTAACCACAGAACAATGAATGTATATATTTTAAGTCATCAACATGTACATATTGCAATACGTAAGCATCTATTGAACAAAGTGTCGTAAAATTCACTACCTCGACGTTTAGCCCACTCCCACCAATATTTAGGATTTACTCTATATACCCAATTAAGCGTGCCACTGCCGAAGAAAACAAAAATTTTTGCTCAGCTCAGCGCTATTTGCAGAAGACCCGGTGAAATACTTCAATGTATAAAAACACGATTTTTAAACTAGTTTGAAATTGTGAAAGACAGCGCGATATTTTCCTTTAAAGATTTTCACGTAGTCATCCAGACAGAGAGAGTATCATATTGATTTGAAGCATCTATACAACGTATGATATACAAATCAAGGCTAAAATGCGCGTCATATTTAGAACAAAAAATAAAACATACATGATGAATATTATCTGTATTACCTAGTTTTAGACAACTAAAGCTGCACGAAAGCCATAAATTATAACTGCTACCTTGAAAACCAGAGTACCTTCTAATATTTTTGAAAGCATGTTTTCAAACTTTCAGCAGTACAGTCTCATAGTGAATAGCAAATACAGCTGGAGTCAAATTATTATATTTAATGAATTTCATTGGGGAGGGGGGCAAATTATTGTTTCGGTAACATGTAATTACACAAAAGAGAGGTGGAAGCGGCTTTGAATTCTGTCTCGAATGCAACGTTTACAATTAGCACAAACTCAATCGAACTGAAACAATTCGTTCTCTTCTAGGGGCTTCGTTGAGACCATTTCCTTATGAAACATTGCTTACCTATATCGGCTACAATAAGTTCAAATCATAAACACTAATTTGTACCGGAACAAAGAGAACTCACTGGGCAGGGGACACATAAAAAAAATAATTGTAGAGTTTAAATTAATTCGGTTTATTTAGAATATATGTGTAGATAGCAACGTTTGGTCTTTTCTTCAATTCGTCAATTCTTTTAGCAACGAAAGATATCACCAATCAGTCGGCAACCTGTGTAGCTGACAGTAGCAAACCCCATCGCTGTTAAAATGGCATCTGTTGACGGCCTATGACAGAGTGAATATGTTTATTATTCATTTGATGCTAGGATTGCTCTATAAGATCTTCTGTATTGTCACAATTTTGCGGAAATCAATTATTCTCAAGTTCCCATGATCTTGATGCAACGATGACACCAAGATTCGTACTAATTTCCGCTAAAAACAGGTATTGTTTAATCACTGCTTGTGAAAGAGAGACAGGATGCCAAAGTGTATATATCAGTATGTGATCGATTTAAAAAAACCAAATGTAAACAATGTTGGAGAGATTTGTCAACCCTTTCATAATGTATGACCATTGTTATATTAAACTTGTGCATTTATGTAACAATGTAAGACATAATCCATATTTTGACACAATAATTTTATTTAGCAATGCCGTAAACAGATTTAAATACTTCAAAATTTTTTTAAATGGAATAAACGTGATATACATGGAACAATAATAGCTGTCCAACATCGCCTATAAATTGTCAAGGCTCATAATAATTGGTTTTAATTACCGCAATTTATTTACAGCAGGGTTCCCGGGGCTTTTCAGTTCCAATTTTACCTGTTATAAACAGATACTATGGACCGGTTGAGAACCAGTGAACAAAAATGTCTATAGGCCGATGAAGTCAAAATTGGATTTGCAGTAGCTTGACTCACATCCATTGTCAAACGACAGAATTTCGAAAAGTTCGTTGTCGATGCTCCCGGCAATATCCTAGCAAAG
The DNA here is from genome assembly GCA_030248225.1 of Trileptium ribeirensis. Taxonomy (NCBI): domain Eukaryota; kingdom Metazoa; phylum Nematoda; class Enoplea; order Enoplida; family Thoracostomopsidae; genus Trileptium; species Trileptium ribeirensis. Next base: position 11,749 of record JASANE010011437.1, read on the forward strand.
GTCAGACAAAAGCGTACCCCATAGATCTCAAATGTACACTTAAAGTCATCGACCGTAGTACTGGTAAACAGGAAGCTCTGAAGGAAAACCATTACGGCACTGAAAGGAGGAAACATCTCCGATCAGAAAACATATTGAAACAATTTCGCGTTAGATATTCAGCTTAGATAGTGCTGCTGGTGATGATACAAAATTGTTTTCACATATCAAAACGTAGCGAAAACCTCAATAGTAGAAAGGAAGGTTTAGCTATATGTACGGCGCTTCAAGGCTAATGCGGTAGAAGAAAACGAGACACTACGTCAAGTTGGTCAGGATGCTCTCACAAAATTTTGGCCTCAGAGTCTGGCTGAGATAAGATCCTGTGTGGTTGGCATACAGCTATCGTCCTACCATTTTTGAAAAAGGATGCAAGAGCGTATTCAAACTATTGGGGTGTGTGAATTGTTAGCTATATAGACATTCGAAATGCTAACAGTCAATCGGTATAAATATATAGTTGCGAAAACGCCCCACAAGATAGTTACAAGCTGGTTTCAGGCAGTAGTGTAATTGTATAAAGCAAATATATTGCCTAGCTCACAAGGGCGAAGGCAGGGGGGTTGAAGAGGTCGCGACCCCGCCTTTTGGTTCAACCCCAAACAAAAAATTTATGACTGATCCCGGTTGAAGTCGGAAATTGTCCTAAAAGTAGCCTCTCGAGGGCTAGAAAACAATTACTTTCAACCGTATTTTTGACCAAATTTCACATTTTTATGTAAAAATTCGCTAATTTGGGAACAGCTGCATTTTTTACTTGTTTCCGGCGTACTTAATATGCCAGTTCTTATTCCGGGCTAGGAAAAGCAATTTCAATGCAACTTTCTCCACTCGTACACGGTTAACTCGTAGAAACTGAATGACCTGCCCTACTTGACCCCGCTTTCACATTTCTGAGCGCGACCCCCCCCTTAGGTACCCACTGTGCGCCGCAACCCCCCCCCCCCCCCCCCTTTCAAAATTCCTGGCTACGCCCTTGCTAGCTTAGTTTGAATCTGGTTACTGATCGCATGCCGTATGTATGCTAGGCCAATGGTGTTGTCCGACCATGGCATGTGACACGCTCAACTCACACCAACCACAGATACAGTCCAACATAAAAATTTTAATAAACTGGGCGACAATTGAATATCAATTGCGAGGGTTTTGTTTTTGGCGCGATTTAATTCTTACCATACACGCCGCAAAGGGCACCGAACTTACGCACTTAACGACTTAATATATTCCTGTCGCTGGATCCAATTTCCCTGTTATATATATATTGTTCACTTTCCATGTCTTCTAGGGTTTCAATATCGCGCGAGATACGTATATATATCCATCGGCCACTACGTATATTCATTTAATATATATCTGGGAGTGAAAAATTATCCGCTACGAATACTTGAAAATCTTAAATGTTCCTATTCGATCAAATGAGTTATCAAAAAGAAAAGGGTAGTCTTTTATTAAAAGTGTTTGCAAATATCTGTTCAGATTGGGCATGACGACCAAACAAGATAACAACGCTCGATCAACAAGACAAAAAAACCGCCAGAGTAGCATAATACACAGAGTTAATTTTTACTTTTAATTACTGTTAATTGTAATGTTAATATTAAAATGATTTTACGAAGCCGACAGTATTCTTCTCTAGCGCTTCAGTCAATATTGAACGAGTATCCATTTCCAGTTATCACAATACAACAGCAAATAGCAACAATGACTATCGTAAACGAAGCCGCATCTTGGTCATATCAACGGGCACCGACGTATCGAATTATTATTTTTTTATTTCTCAACGATAAATTACTATAATATATAGCACCGGGTAAGCTAATTCAAAACGAAAATACCATTCCGGCCGGCGTGTATAAAAACAACAGTTTTCTAACGTTTCGAGTATAAAAAAAATGCAAAAAACATGAGCCATGAACCGGGACAACATATCAATTTCACAGCATGAACCCGGTTTTTATTCTGGCTCGTAGTAGTAGCAGCTGAAACAAACTACAAATTGCTAATTAAACGAGCTGTCAGCAACAACCGGTACTCGACCCGAAAGCCACACAATGTCCCAATGACGACTGAGGTGATAATAATAATAAAATGACAAACGGGTCACTGATTAGTTCAGAGGGCAAAAAAACTGAATCGGGTTATTCTATAATTGAGCGAGTATACACTTGCCGGATCACACCGGGCGTGACTCGACTGAACTCTATTGTACTAAGTACTGTGAAACTCGTGTAGCGAGTGGAAGCGAAGAGGAGCCTGCTATTCTACGTTGAATGGAAGGCAATACCCGCCCTATCTGTCTACCCATAGGATATCCAAATGAAACTCAAACATTAGTTGTCAAATATTGACTTCATTATTTAAATATCTCCAAATGAAAGTCTTGGAAAACACAGCCTCCCAGAGCCAGAAACAAAAATGCTACATAATGGCAAGACTACGAAAGTTTTAATCTTCACTCTAGCTCCAGGTAGCTAACGTCAAACTCCTACGATTACAAAGCTTCGGTATCAAATATTACCTTCTACAAGTTAATGTGTTTTTATTAGCCTTATTTATTTTCTTAGGAGCTGCAAATATAAGTAATGATGTATTAAATTGCACATGCTCGCTAGAAAAATAACTGCGTGCTTACAATAGCTAATTGTTTAGATTTTCAGCATGTTTCTTGGCCTATAAGTTAACGTATCCAGGGTGTCTACAGAATTCCGAAAGTCATTTTCCCGGTTTTCGGAGGCCAAATTACCGGTTTATATAGTCATGAAACCAAAACTGTGCCGTACTCAATATGAGCGCTCAGGCCGCCATAGGTCGTTAACCGGGCAGAACCTGCTACATTATCTCATCATACTAAAGCATTAAGTTTTCACCTAATGGATTACGTGGATGAATATTGCTTTGGTAATCAATTTATTCAACAATAATTCATCAATTTTCAAACGGCATTTCAGTCAAATTCCCGGTTTTTCCGGTTTTTTCCCGGTTGAAACGCGATTCCCGGTTTTTCCCGGTCGTAGACACCCTAGTATCTCTTCGCCGGGAAGTAATAGAGATGGCGCTGGATCGATTGTGAAAAAGAGTGTGGAATTTTGTGGAAAAGTAGAAAATAATCTGAATTTCAGCAATATTAAAATATTGTCTTCAACAATTATGTTACAGTTGGCGGATTTCCCGTTATTAATTCGTCTAAATTGCGCATATTAATACTAGTATCTCGCAAGCCAGGGTCAAACGGAGTGAGGAGCGTGGTTTCATTTTTATGTTATTTGGTTTAGTCACCTGTTACAGGATGTGTTTGACGTATATACCAACCTAAAACCTCTTAAAACCTGAACCCGTTCAAAGCCCTAAAACCTCGTCGACCCTAACCCATCGAAAACAACTGACAACGCATCATGTATATGCTGGTCTCAAGATAACCAAACCATTGTATTTACCATACTGGAAAACCTATATAGGCAATTCTTGATGACCTGTACGCGATACCTAACTAAACAACTACAGACACAATATATATTCTGGAAATCGGGTTCATTAATCCTAAACCCACTGAAACCCATAGAAAAGCATGAAATTTGCACGCAAGACTGTAGATAACCAAATCATTTTATTCAGCATTCCCAAAAAACCTGTATGTAGACTATTTTTGATACCATGTACATAAACTACTGAGGATCGACTATATTCTGGAGATCGGTGCATTGAATCTAAACAAAATGAAAACGTCTGAAAAGGCATGGTACTCGTGATAGACTCTAGATAACCAAACCATAGCACTCAGCCTGCTGGAAAACGTATATAGACAATTCTTGATGACCTATACGCAAGACGTAACCAACAACTGCAGACACATTATATTCTAGAAATGGGGTTAATCGACCCTAAATCCATTGATAACCCATAAAAAGGCATGAAGTATGCATGTTGGAATCTAGATAACCAAATAATTATATTCAGCTTGCAGAAATGTCTATATATAAACCATTTGTGGTTCAATGCTCGCAATACATAATCCAAAAAATTAAAACGCACTACATTACGAAAATCAAGTTCGTCCACGTAAAACCTCGAAACCCCACGAAAAGGTATAGTATAGTCAAGTTAAAGTCTAGGTAACAAAGCCGTCGTATCCAGCATGCTCAATAAGGTAAAAACAGCAACAACATGCCGAAAAACAGAAATATTTCTGACAAAAGGTCAACGAACCATATTCGGCCCCACAGCGGTCCAGAGAGTGGTCCCACAAAAAAAACGAAATTAGGGATGTTGTAGATCTCGATGAGCTGAGGTTTGTATTTTTCGATGCCAGATATGCACTGCCAAAAAATGCTACCCGTATGGCCGCTTTTAGCAAAAAACCCTTAAAAACCTGTTTCTGCTACTATATATCTGTATCTAGCTGTATCCTCGTCACTTTTGCTAACGAATAAAACAAATAATCAAAATCTATCCATCCCAGCATAAGTTATTAATGAAAAAACAAACAAAAAGAAATTTTCACGATTTTCCCCATAACGTCCTCAGCGGAAACTGTGCTCGCTCCGTTTAAATAAATGTTTCGATACAGCGACAAACGTGAAAGCCAATTTCAGTATTGAATTTTTGAAAATCAATCTATCTGGAGTAGGCAAAACGATTTCTCAGATGTATCCATTAAAATGAGGTTTATATAAAATCTGATCAGCATCTGCGGTTTGAAACGCATTTCGCGCTTTACTTTATTGTGATGAGATTTTGTCTCACAATAGTATATATATATATATATATGTTTGTTGTTAATGTGAAACGTCGATCAATTATTTTTGCATAGCAAATCGTATATATATACAGATACGAAACGTTTACTCAAAACCAGTAAGTTTTTGCTTAGACTCTATTATAAGACTTCCGCATATATAGCTTGAGTACATTTCAGTACAACATAGTGCGATATATATAAGTGTCCAAGGCTCCCTCCGTCATGAGCTCTTGATTCCGTAACATAAAGATTAGAGACCGCAAACTATACAAACTGTGCACACTCTCATTTTTTGAACATAGCTTTGCTCATAGACAGCAATTACTTGTGTAAGCTTGTCCTCGTAGCACATATTTAAAGTCCTATATATATATATATATATAATAACATTTATGCACCGAAAATACTTCAATGGAAAAACTATTATCGTTTTAGTCATATATAAATCAAAGCGTAATCTCTTTACTTATTCTTCCAATGACCACATAGACCAAAACTTTTCAAATTTATAAATCACAAATTTTAAGAATATATAACTATAATTTGAAGAATGATTTTTACGTTATAGGACAATTTGATGCATTCCGCGAAACTACATTATTTTCATTGCATTTAGCAACAACGAAAACCTATAATTACATTCAAATGACCTACTTACATCTATACTGAAAAAGTTGCAAAATTTTACTAATTTTGGTGCCAAAATTTACCAAATTTTCCACCCGTGCCGTCTTGCAGGGTTAATCACTCACCCTAGCTGGAGTTAAAACAATGATGGCGACTTGTTAAATACGTAACCCTATAACTGTATCTGCCAGTTCCAGCACGCAAAAAGCTTGATTTGTAAAAATTTTGAAAATTTCACTTTTATGAGGGTATTTTTTAAACTTTAGATCGTAGCTCGATAAGAGACAATGCGCTGACAAAAAATGCTTAGCAGTCAAATCGTAACTTTCGATGTGAGGATCCTTTCCTTTTTCAATCGAATGCTTTTTTGCAAGAGTTATAACCTAAAATGTTTGATGACATCGAAATGACCCAATTAAAAGGTTTCCACTGTATCTGCCAGTCCCAGCACGCAAAAAGCTTGATTTGTAAAAAATTTTGAAAATTTCACTTTTATGAGGGTATTTTTTAAACTTTAGATCGTAGCTCGATAGGAGACAATGCGCTGACAAAAATGCTTAGCAGTCAAATCGTAACTTTCGATGTGAGGATCCTTTCCTTTTTCAATCGAATGCTTTTTTTGCAAGAGTTATAACCTAAAATGTTTGATGACATCGAAATGACCCAATTAAAAGGTTTCCACTGTATCTGCCAGTCCCAGCACGCAAAAAGCTTGATTTGTAAAAAATTTTGAAAATTTCACTTTTATGAGGGTATTTTTTAAACTTTAGATCGTAGCTCGATAAGAGACAATGCGCTGACAAAAAATGCTTAGCAGTCAAATCGTAACTTTCGATGTGAGGATCCTTTCCTTTTTCAATCGAATGCTTTTTTTGCAAGAGTTATAACCTAAAATGTTTGATGACATCGAAATGGCCCAATTAAAAGGTTTCCACTGTATCTGCCAGTCCCAGCACGCAAAAAGCTTGATTTGTAAAAAATTTTGAAAATTTCACTTTTATGAGGGTATTTTTTAAACTTTAGATCGTAGCTCGATAAGAGACAATGCGCTGACAAAAAATGCTTAGCAGTCAAATCGTAACTTTCGATGTGAGGATCCTTTCCTTTTTCAATCGAATGCTTTTTTTGCAAGAGTTATAACCTAAAATGTTTGATGACATCGAAATGGCCAAATGACCAAAAGGTTTCCAATTCATGTAGGTTTTGTGAAAATTTAGATACTAAATAATGGTGGCGGCGCAAATACAAAGCTAGTGGCGCAACTACATTTTATTACGTATCGAATAAAGAAATTTCATAGATCCACCAATCGTTATCTAGTTACGCGACAAGCAGACGAGAGAAAAAAATTTTCATAAACGCGTTTTGAGAGAACTTCTCGCTACGCTCAGTGGGCCTCCATCCCATGACCAAAGAATATACAAATACGTTGCGCTTGAATATTATTTGATTCAAAGTTGATAAAAATGTCCACAAAACAAATATTTTACAAAACCCAGCCATTTTTACAGCATACAGAAAATAAAAATTACATAACAAAAACCCAAATAAAATGGAACACACAAAGATTTTTAATTAAAAATTGACAAGATATCTCGAAAAAAGCTATCTATATACTAAGTATAATCTAGGTGGCAGCGTCAAATCATATTTTTCCTATCATCAGATGCTGGCACCTTATAAACCTTAAAAAGCGAAACTAAAACCAAAACGTTACCGTAGCGCTTCGCTAATATCGGTCAATATCTCGAAAAAAGCTATCTATATACTAAGTATAATCTAGGTGGCAGCGTCAAATCATATTTTTCCTATCATCAGATGCTGGCACCTTATAAACCTTAAAAAGCGAAACTAAAACCAAAACGTTACCGTAGCGCTTCGCTAATATCGGTCAATATCTCGAAAAAAGCTATCTATATACTAAGTATAATCTAGGTGGCAGCGTCAAATCATATTTTTCCTATCATCAGATGCTGGCACCTTATAAACCTTAAAAAGCGAAACTAAAACCAAACCGTTACCGTAGCGCTTCGCTAATATCGGTCAACTATGTACGTTTTAGCAATTCGGTCAAGTTCAAAAAAAAAGCCAGCGTCACGCTAGCTGCCTTCATCCAGTTAATAATTTAAAACACGCACACGATATGTGCCATCAATCCTTCAAAATAAAATAAGACTTAGCCGAAAAGCTTACTTATATACTAGTTGAAAACCCAACAACGCAATACAATACAAGACCCAAAAACAGTGAATACAACACCTGGTTGATTAAAAGCGTTCTTCGATTCTTTGAATATTCATTAGATTAAAAGCTTTCTACAGGTTAAATACACGCAAGCATACGTAACTACACATAAAACGTGCAGATCGCAACATATAAATCAACCAGTGCTTACGCAGTATATACCTATATTAGATGTGAAAATTTTGGGTCTAGGCTCGGTTCGGTTTAGCTAGACGCAAGAGCCGATGCGAGCCAAGCCAGTCATGATGTTTGAAGAGCCAGCCCGAACCCAAGATCGATCTGTAAGAGCCAAGGCTAGGGTGTCTGCAAAACTGGGATTGGCTCTTAAAGGCTCCCATCTAAACCAACCAACATAATTATAGCAGTTTATGTGTAGTACAATCGTCATACTGCTGATAACCTCTGCTTAGCTCTTAAAAACTCCAAAGCCAACTACAAATCCAGTGGTCCCGCTAATCTCCCTAGGCAAGGGACTCAGCCACGATTGCTTCGCAGCACCTATGCGTTAAACAGGTACTAGACTTTGGTCTAGGCGGATAAAATGATGGGTGGTGTAAAGGGCAATCATCATGGCCAGCCTACACACAATGCTTCGGCATAATAATCCGGATTGTCACCTAGTGCCAATTGCATGTTTATCCGACTAACTACATATTGTTCGGTTTGTATTAAAGCGCAAACTTTTATTACTATGAAGCTAACAGCCGACTCTGGCTTACTATCGAAAGAGCCAAGCCACACTTGGTTCAGTAAGCGAGGAGCCAAAGCCTAAGATCAGTCTGTGATAGCCGAGCAGGCCATGATGCAAGAGGGGCTTAGCCGAGTGAGAACTTGAAAATCTATATCTTTTTCACCTCTAATACCTATACACGAATTCAAGGTTACGAGACAATTCGTCCCAATTACTATCCATCCCCGGACAATTCGTTCCAAAAACAACCCACCCTCTTGTTGTTTCATACCCGGAATAAGTCTAAGGATGAGAAAAAAGCTAAGCCTACGATTGATTATCATTCCGGTAACGATAGGCCACATCGCAAATAACGTACAAGCACAAAGCAAGCTAAAATAGATCTGGCCCACAAATATTAATAACTTACTCACACTTGTGCAGAGAATGCCCTTACAGTAACCAGTCAGTGAAAAGTATGTTACAACATAATCGGCACTTTTAGCCTAAGCTTCACACTTTATATATGGCTTAGACTACGTCGAAACCGGGACTCGGGAGTACGACGCCACTGAACCACCCTCTTCATTTTTTCTAATTTACCACGCATCAGTCCTATATACACTAGTCGGTAGTGGAACTACATTTGTGAGCGGAGCTTGGGCTGTGGCACTACGAATGTACTCAATTTCATGTTCATGTAGCTACATTGCATAGGGCATAGGGCTTTATCATTGGTAAAAATATTATATTTGAATTCTTCGACCCAAAAAACCCTATAATGGTTTGATCGAAACGATTCTATTTCAATAAATAACACAAATATTGCAAAATTCTCTATTTTAGCTGCATAAAATTAACTAATTAGCTAATTACGAATTAACCACTCAAAATTTTTTAATCCCAAATATCAGGTGCACACTCTGACATGATAGGTTTTCAAACAAAAAAGATTTTTAAAATTCGTTCAGTGGTTCTTGAGATCCGTCGGACCGAACGAACGAACGAACGGACGGACATCGACCTTTTTACTCCCAGACAGAAAATAAAAACGCTTCGCTCGGCCTCGCCGAGCTCCGCTCAATAAATGAGTGTAAGTTACGGTAAGGGCGTTCTGTACACAAGCGCCCACTTACTTGACTTGATCACGCACTCACTGTACCCGAGTCAACAACAACAACAACAAACTATTGGTTTGGGAGGGTTGAATAGATATCACTGCATGAATTATATCTCCATACAGCACGTCCCACATCATTAATGACGCCAATTTATTATTGGAAGATATTTTTAACTTACGATATAAATTAACATCAACAACAGTAACAAAAGCAAAACTTGAAAAAAACAATCAATACCTCGTCTCCGCCTGATACTTCACGCTTTCCGATATTCGCCGTTTTAATATTGAACAATATCCTCGGATGTAAATAGTAGTGCGACTCATAGTCGCAAGCAAATGATACCATAGCCTTCGCGAAGATCGTACAATAATAGCTCAGACATCCGATTGAACGAAATAGAGAGAGTGATAATCACGAACGGTAAAATGATTTCGGAATTATGTAATGTATAGGAGCTACTAAGCGCGCAAAAAAAAGTTAATACACTGAAATTGTAGCAAATGCTTTCTGTAGCATTATAAGCAGCGTTATAAAATTTTCAAAATTTTTGGAAAATAATTATTAAAGTGTTAAACAATTGTTTAAAAATATGGGTTTTGAATTTTTCTTCAATAATATATTTTAATAAAAATGAAGTTATTTTATATGTTCTATTATCTGTATTATTTTGATACTTTCTATTTAAAACAATTCCGAATTACCTAACTGAATAATGTATGCATAAAACAATTTAGAACTAAACCTATTTCCGAGTCCAGTGATCGATTAATTATGTTTAAGCTATATGTGTAGAGAAACAAAAACTTTTTTCAGCAAGAAACCTCTTTCAACTGTTGCAGCTTTCAAAGCATTTGAAAGACGGAAACGTTAAAACGATAGAACCGAAAACAATTAACCCAGTGAGCAAACGTAAACATAGCACCGCAACACCGCAACTTTAGGGCGCGTATTAGTTACTTCGCTTTGAGAGTTATAAGTCCGATCGCTTCTGTTCGAGAGGTTCTGCCAAAGTGAAGACAAGGATGACAGCTATGACTCGGAAAAGCGAGTGTGCTCCAATCACGAAAGAGGACACCTACCGTTTTGTATTTCGTACCTTCATAGTCGTCTGAAAGCTGCTTCGTCGATATACATTTTAAGCAACGAACGCTGTACGTATACAAATTTTTCGCACAAGTTCCGTACGATCACATTACAACATGAAGAAATTCAACCTTTGTTTTGACAAGACAAACATCAAAAGAACTAGGAATGAAAATATGGCTTAGACCACTTAGCTACGCCTTCGACAGAAAAACAAACTGTTAACCTTTTCAAAACCGCTCTTAATAATGCTTGCATCTGTGTATAACGTGAAAGTTACCCGATGGAACGATGCTACATTTTTCACTACTAAAGACCGATTGTCAGATTCGTTCGTCATATCCCTCACCTGCGGATAAGTATAACTGTTCTGATCAGGAAGCACAACTACGTAGGCACATTTTTCAATTCCGAACATTTAACTACGTATCTGAAATCTGGACGTATTTACACTAGTAGAGCATGGAAATGATAGGTTTAAACTATGCTCGTTCAACGGAACAATTGAAACATACTAACAGTCACTGCAGCACAACTTGTCATTAACACTTCTCAGCAGGGCTGTAAGTGGGTCGTGGGTCGACTTTAGTCTGTGCGGGTCGGGTCGGGTCGGGTACACGCTGATATCGCGCGGGTCGGGTCGGGTGCGGGTACAAAATCTCTACCCACTTACAGCCCTGCTTCTCAGTCACATATATAATTCTTATGGCTTTTTCAGAATCGCTAAAAATCGGTTTCAAAACTCGACAATAGCTATTCCCTCCAACCTTAGCTGCAGCTGATTTTGAGCCACTGCTTTCTTCGTCTTTTACTGCTTTACAATGTTTTAACACTGTCCATGGGGTGCAATTATAATATGTGTTTTGTTGTGTTTTGTTTAATTGATAAATCGATGCAGCATGAAACCCGACAAGACGACGAAAACTCGGATATGTACTATAGGTGACAATATATTCTCTCGGCTCATAAATGCTCTAAAAGCAAATATATATAGGTCGTTTGTATATTAAGTTATCTGTTGAAACGCAAGCTTTTATTATTAGGATGCTTAATAGCTAAGCCGATCTTAGAATTGAATCGGAACAACCGATTCGAGCGAGCCAGACATGGTTCATCACTAAAAGCCGAGCCGAGCCACAAAATTTGGCACTTTATCGCCTGTAATATGTACGTCTTAATAATTTAATTGAAAAACCGGTAAAGCACGAAACTCAACAAAAGTTATAAAGATCGGACACTCAATATTTTCATTCGACGCTTTATTCCATTCTATAGACAAACAGTGATCCCCGGTTAAATAAATCGAACGAACAATATCGATGAGGTTTTGAAAAAATAATTATTCGGAAATAATCGCACCGTCGTTGGCGCTGAGACCTGAATTGTAATTTAATACAATCCAAACGCGCTGCTACCTCGAACAAGTTTACAAATGCAACGAACCAAAAACCATGAATGTGCTACGCTTTAATAGAACAAACATCACCGAACGATTAAAAATATTGCGTTAATAGAAAATACAAATATAAAAATAAAATGAAATAAGCAACAAATATAAAATAAGACATGTTTGGCAACTGGCTAACAACTGAGATATAAACATATCTATATCATATCGCCAGGGAGTAACCGAAATTCCGGCTTCCGGCGAAAATCGCGTTCTGGTTGCGGTTCCGGCAAAGGGCAAAAACCATACCGGAACCGGAATTCCGGTTTAAAAATTTTGTTTGAAATTTTCCACGTTTTTTGCTTCATCCTGTAATCCAAACATATGTAATATATTATACAATGATCAAGCTCCAATACAACCAAGCAATAGAAAAGATTAACTAACCAATTTGCCGTGTGAAACGTAAGTAGGGCACATAATTTGAGCAGGAATTTTTCATAATAACCTGCAGGATTTTGTTAAATCAAAGCCAGGTCGATGCTTGTAGCAGCTATTTTACACATCCAGAAGTCTGTGGGATACGTTTGAATTAAACCGGTCCAACTGCTTACGCAGAAGTACTTAGGGTGTGCTTGGCTAACATAAATTGCGTCAAGCACCCGCCAGTGCGCTTGTAAACTTGGTAAATCAGTCTAAATTGAGGCAAACTAACGTTATCTGAAACGCAGCTAGAAACTGTTTTCTTGGCAATGAACTGTATTTATTGAAACTGTGCGAGCAGCATCACAGTGTGTCTCATTTACAGCATTCTGATTAGAAAGTTATCATCATTATGATCTAACTGACGGACACTGTTTGTCCAACGCTAGCCTAAACAGTGTCTCTGATCACTGATCAGAAAATTACCTTCTATCCATTATTTTCTCTTAGAATCATATAAACCAATAATTTTAAGTTTCCTACAGAAGAACATGCAACAAACGTATGTGTAGTAAAGGGAGGCGACTGGAGACAGAGCGAAAGTGTGTATTCTACGCTCCAAGCTTTGTAAGCACATTCGATTTGACGCAGTATACGCAATGGTGTATAGTGGAAGGCATTTTTTGCTCTGAATGTCCAAAAACCGACATATTTGATCGATAAATAAACATTATTAGATTCCTCAGTGTCTTTAAAGTTTCAGAAAGGCAATAATACCATCGCAATACATTAAGCTTAATGTAAAAGTAATTTTTAATGCATTTTAAATCCACTATACCTTCATTTCTTCCATCATCTGCTTTACTATATATAAATTTCGAAGACCAGGTTCCGGTTCGGGTAAATTTCGGTTCCGGTTATTCCCTGCATATCACAATTATCTAAATGTAATCCGTCTGTATTTGCGATCTGCCAAGCAGATACTCTAATGTTCTCTAAGACCTTTTCTGTTACGAACTGGCAGATTATGCTGGGTTGCTTTTGAAAACAGCCATGTCACTAGGATATTACCGCAACCGGGTCACCAGATCACTACCATGAGCGATTCAGCAGGTCGTTACCAGTACCACGACCTGGTCAGCTAGTCACCACGTCACAAAATGGTGACCTGGTGCCATCTCTTGCATTCAGCCTACCGATAAATGTACTCCTGATGCCCCGCAGGCAGAACATAACCCAAACTACTGAACACATGTTATATTCTAGAAATCGGGTTCGTTAACACTAAACCCATTGAAAACCTATGAAACGTCATGAAATATAACCGAACCATCGTATTCAACATGCCAAAAACCTATATATAGACCATTCTTAATGCCCTGTACGCAATACGTAACCCAATTACTGAAGAAAATTTGTTGGAAATCGTGTTCATTGATCCTAAACCTTTGCAAACCCATTAAATATACGTGATGGACTTTACTTAACAAAATCATTGCTTAAGAGGTCTGGGCCATTGTTAATTCCCTGCACGCATCATGTGCGACACTCGTTGTAAGGTAAAACACGCCATAACATGACGAATTCCGACATTTGAAAGAATCAATATTTCCTGAATGGTCGACGAACAATTTTCCGGCCCACAGCAGCCCAGGCGGTGGTCCCACAGAAAAGGATCTTCAGGCTGTATATCTCGATGAGCTACTTCTGTATGGTTTCAATGCAAAGCCTGTGTCGTGATATATGGGCTGTGAAAGACTGGTGCACGCATGGCGATATTTGGCAAAGAATCCTTAAATCTAGTTTTTTGTCATTTTGACCGAAGCATGGAGTCGAAGTTCTCAGAATTCAATCTGTGGGTATATTGTCCTCGCATTTACTATCGAACAAAAAATGCGCATTTTCGGATATACCCCCAGCCCGAAAATGGACAGTTTTGTAGATGCAGCAATAATTTTGGTACCATTCAGCTTCGGCCGGTTTTATATGAAATTTTTTTGTTTTTTTAGTTCCCAATGATTCCGGCTCATGGATTAATGACTTCTGAGCTTAAGCCTAACTCCGTAACCCATAAACCGATTTAGCTTATTTTTGCACCATTCGGCTCATCTGGTCGATGGGGCATTGGAAACACAAAAAATCGAAAAAATTTACCGTCTCGTCCAATTGTACCAAAATTATAGGATGAAGGGTATAACATAAAAACGTAAAATTATAAAATGAAGGGTATAACCGAAGACCGAGAAAATTTACCGAAAACCATTCACCGAAGATGAGTTATGCGTGAGAGAAACAGACAAAAATACTAATTGTGTAGATCTTCCCTCTAGCGCCTTCACGGAATACTACGCTCAGTACGTTTCAGAATTTAGTTAAACCAACGTTCCTCTTATAAACAGTACATGGTCCGCACAGTCGGTTAATAATAATCGTACGACAATAAAATTTGCCTACGCGCTCTAAATATCCTATTTTGTAACACAATCTACGAAACGGGCACTACTTTCATTAGTTTTTTTCGCTTAATACATTAGGCAAAATCAAAAACAACTGCAAAATTCCCCAACGTCTAAAGCTTTTTGATGTTAATTCAGTTTGAATTTGGATTACTCTCTGTAAGCAAACAAATTTAACGTAGTAATGAAGTTATAAACAAGTCTGTTCCATTATAGATTAACTCTTAAATAATTTGGAAACTTAATTCATGTTGACAAATTTCCGTTCGAAGAAGAATTAGGTAAGGTAATTTTCTTTCTAATTTAACAAACACAGAATGTCTTAATTTCTGTCGCATAGCTGTGTGTTCGTAAAAAAATTCTTCGTGGAATTTTAATTTACTATAAGCGTTCCGCAATAATTTTTGTGAGAAATACAATAGGATGATCGATGGGTGAAACTTAACTTTACTCCCTCATCATTTCCACGTTAGGGACCAATTGATCAAGCCCAAATTACAACCCATACGCAGACCATCTTAATGCAAATTTCGACAATGCATCTCCAATCTATAACCCGCGACGCTACATGCGTTACTGTCAATCAACCTGACAACTGAATGACTATACGCTCAGGATTTGTGAATGTAGAAGAACCTGATGTTAAGATAAACTTTGGATAATAAATTCGTTCTAAAGTATCAGCCAATATGCGATGTGCTATGTATTGGTGAAGACAAACCTGTACCCGTCCATTCGTCAATATACAACAAACGCAGCGATTCTGTGGTGAACCTAACATATTCCCCATCGAACAGTATCAATACAGTTTTTTTAATTTAAGCACTCTAACGCAAACAGATTCAATCTATATGAAAACCAAGTTTGACTGGAATACTAACCGAAGATGAGTTCATACGTTGAACTTACCTGCATAAAATAAATACATATAAATTCTATTGTTCACTTCCAAAACGCTTCTTCTATATGTAATACATAATATAACCAAAATCATCTATATATTATATATCAGATACTAAAATTTGAAATAAAAAAACCGCAGCTGCCGCCTGCCAAATAAACAAAAAAATTATGAGCACGCGCGGGGCTAACAACATCACTCTCGAGGCTCGCTCCAAATATTAATCGGTATATATATACACTGTTTGACACAAAAATTCTTAAAACATTCGCGTAGGACGACCAAAAGCTAGCAACGTCTATCAAACGGCGGAAAAAAACGCATAAGCTTGATAAAAATACAGGGTAAACAGGTACCATTACCGTAAGTAATGTTTACTATAATTGTTGTCAATAACACCGAATAGGAACGAACATTAAGAGCACACCAATAAATACGGATTTCATCAACGTATACTCTATTAATTATAGATTTACAGGACTTCTTTGTAGCAGCAGCACATTTCTATACCGTTTTTTCTACTTCAAAATTTTTTAGTCTCCCTTAAAAAAGTTTACACCACTTTAAAACATAAACAGCAATAATTATTCAACTTATCGGTGTGGCAAGCTTGCAAGCAGTATACGTACACAAATTAGCTTAAATCGTAAAAAACTAATCGTCCTCCGACTATACAATTACAATAATATAAAGACTACCGCTCAGCTCGTTCAAGATTAGAGGATAAAATAATCTGGAAGTGAGTGAATAAGCGCGTCAATTAAATTGACAGCAAGTAAGTAAAACGACAACGATAACTGCCCATTCCCTTTGCAATGACACTGACACAAAACTTCACCGACCTATAAGCGATTGACGGAGGGCATATATATCCTGTAACACTTCAAACTAAATAATTGTGATAAACCAGTCAATGAAATTCCAGGTACATGGATGTTTATGCACGGACTGAGCGGCCTCCTAGAGGATACATAGCCTTTTTAGCATCCGCCTATGTATTCGGCGGTTGCGGCGCCGTCAGAGGGCAGAGGTGAGGTTGGACCACCTGTCGGGGCGGGGGGGGGGTCGAAGCCTCAGTGATAACCACCCCTTTTGAGCATGAATGCCTCTAATATAGATAAACATAGAAATAAATATTGCGCAAACCTGAAAATCATATATATATACCGTACATGCTGACGATAAACACAATCCATTATTTCTGCAATACAATATGCTCCGTGAAATTTTTTTGTATCAAAAAATAATTTCAACGAAAAAAAAGAAAAAAATTTGACGAAAAATCCATTGGTCAACTTACCAAAAGCAGCCGTCCGCTGGGATCACGCTCGAGGACTTTATAAACGCGCAGTTTACCCTTTCGATTTTTAATCGCACAAAACATACGAGATAGTATGGAGTCACGACGTTTAGGCGTAGCTGACGTAGGGTCCAATATCGGCAACAGCTTTGAGTGGCGATGTTGGTGATGCGGTGGTTGCTCAACAAGATTTAGCGCTGAAGATTCCAACCCCGAAGGGTTTATATATGACACTCGCCGTATGCCAGACATTTCCGTTTTACAATTTAAAAGGTTCCGATTCTACAATGTTATCACATTTGTTATTACAAATGCTGAGTCTCAACACGTATACGGCCGGATCAAACATGTGAAATTCCGCCAACTATATCCGAATACGACTGCCTAGTTTTTTTGACAAGGTATCTCCTGTATTCCAGGAGAAAAATCACTATTCGAAACATTACACCCTCTAGATAAAATTTCAGATAAATATGAAAAAAATTTTCTTTACGGCGTATCTAAAACTCTAGACATCATGGTCACAGGGAAACTGGTGTGGAATGAAAACGGGAAGTTTTTCACCAATTGAATGCCACAGCCTTTAAACCATATTACAAACACTAAACTACTCCCGAAAAAGTATCAAGGCGAAAAAATCATATATATACATACCATTTGAAGTTTGACCATATGAATCATCTGGCCGCAGATCGCAGAGCTAAACCTAATCAACTCGAAAACCCCAATATAAAGGAGTAAAAGCAAAGAAACTTGTGTAACGTAAAGTCAATGGAGTCTTTAGGCGCATTATCACACATAAAAAGTTAATGCCCAAACTTTATATATTTATCACTGTGAAGATAACTGCAGATTTAGGCTATTTATGTTGAGATTAAATATGATAAGTTATGAAAAGGTAGTATAAACCCAATATTCGCACTCGTAGAATAGCGATCATTGTTTAAAAATGGCACTCGTAGAATAGCGATCATTGTTTAAAAATGAATATTGCAAATATAATCTATACAATGGTGCAAATCTGGTTAGATTTTGTCGATATGGGCGGTCACGCTATATATACATACTGATTCGGGTAATCATCGAAGTTTACAGGGCACCAATTTGGCGGAAGGCCGTTTTGCCATTAGGTCCAGAGATTATGACGCTACCTTCCAGCGACTCAGCGTTCCATCAACAAATCTGTTTTGTTCAAAAACGACTATCTATTCTAGACTCGTCTATTCACATCAACCTAATGCTGGCTCGTCTGCGCTTCGACGACAAGCGCACAAGAAATCATTGCAAGTAAGATAGTAAACAGTCATTCCGAGATATAAATACACAACATTGAACACCTTTTCGGCTTACATAGGTGTTTCTCACCAGTGTCATTTTATGAACATTGCTGTCGCACGAAATCTGCAAAATACCTACGTCTATATCGGCAATCCAGCACACTGCATTGTATTGCCAAAATTTCATACATGTCAATCATTTAACCAATCGTAGGGTATCGACGATGAAAACAAATTTTATGTATTAGCTTTTTTATTAAAAATGCATTATGAACTCATTACCGCAAACAAACGTTATCACCACGAAACTATGACTGTTAGCAAAGGTATATATATCCATGACAACTAGCACATAGGTGATAGCACATAGGTATATATATCCATGACAACTAGCACATAGGTGATAGCACATAGGTATATATATCCATGACAACTAGCACATAGGTGATAGCACATAGGTATATATATCCATGACAACTAGCACATAGGTGATAGCACATAGGTATATATATCCATGACAACTAGCACATAGGTGATAGCACATAGGTATATATATCCATGACAACTAGCACATAGGTGATAGCACATAGGTATATATATCCATGACAACTAGCACATAGGTGATAGCACATAGGTATATATATCCATGACAACTAGCACATAGGTGATAGCACATAGGTATATATATCCATGACAACTAGCACATAGGTGATAGCACATAGGTATATATATCCATGACAACTAGCACATAGGTGATAGCACATAGGTATATATATCCATGACAACTAGCACATAGGTGATAGCACATAGGTATATATATCCATGACAACTAGCACATAGGTGATAGCACATAGGTATATATATCCATGACACATCGGTGTGGATATGGATATATAACTATTTTGTCACACGAAAACCCACTGTACAAATTCAGCTTGATTGGCTCATAAGTTATTGAACATAACTAAGTTTCTAGAGTAATTTAGCTTCGATGCGCTACAATGGTCCCTTAGGCCAACAGCACTCGGAATGAGGCGCGTGGGACTCCGATCACCCACTGCACACCTCACATTTCATGGTGTTTTCTCTGTTTTAAAGGCTTTTAGAACAAATGTACATGTATTTTTAATAATTTTGAACTTAAAAAGAACATTTGTCCACCTTATTCTCTCGTGCAAGACGACATTATAAATAAACCTGTAACAAGTCTGCGGTCCAATAAGACATACCAGCTATGAAAATTTAAATCAATTTATATCAATCAAATTAGGAGAGGTTTTATGATGGAAATGGTGTTTATTCAAGATGGTTCATTTTAAATATGAAGGGACGACAAAACTTATCCCTGAAAATTTTAAATCACTGGGTCTTGACTGCCCCTGGAAAATCAATGCTAAGTGCAATTTATTTAACATCCACCAATTTTCAAATTACTGGTTGATTACTGTGTTATCCGACTAGCACTCAGAAAATTACTGGGTGCCACGAATATCGCAACAGCGTCACTTTTTCAAATTTATGGTTTTTATGTTGCACCTAGAAAATTTTTAGAAATTTTTTTACCTTCTCCCTTCGATTTCAAAGTGCATGATTTATTCTTTACCAACTGACGCAGCAGTCTTAATCCTATCTTTGAGTCTAAATTTTCTTCAAATAATTCAGTTAGAAATTTTGACGCTACAGACCATAACAATCAGTTTAGCCCGGTACTCACATTTTGCACTCTTCCTAAAACACAGGGAATAACCGGAACCGGAACCAGCAACCGGAACCGTCCATTTAAACCGTATCCGGAACCTTGTCTTCGGAACTTATATATAGTAAAACAGATGAAAAAAGAAATGAATGTACAGTGGATTTAACATGTACTAAAAATAGGATTTACATTAAATTTAATGTATTGCGATGTTATTATTGCCTTTCTGAAACTTTAAAGAGACTGAGGAAGCTAATAATATTTATTTATCGATCAATATATATGTCGGTTTTTGGACATCCAGAGCAAAAAATGCCTTCCACTATATACAATTGCGTATACTGTGTCAAACGTGCGTGTGAATGTGCTTACAACGCATGGAGCGTAGAATAAAGACTTTCGCTCTATCTCTAGTCGCCTCCCTTTACTACACATACGTTTGTTACATGTTTTTCAGTAGGAAACTTGAATTATTGGTTTATATGGTTCTAAGAGAAAATAATAGAAGGCAATTTTCTGATCAATGGTCAGAGACACTGTTTAGGCTAGCGTTGGGCAACCAATGCCCGTCAGGTAGATGATAATGATGATAACTTTCTAATCAGAATGCTGTAAATGAGACAAACTGTGATACTGCTCGCACAGTTTCAATAAATACAGTTCATTGCCAAGAACGCAGTTTCTGGCTGCGTTGCAGATAACGTTACGTTGCTTCAATACAGACTGATTTACAAAGTTTACAAGCGCAGTGGCTGGTTCTTGGCGCAATTTATGTTAGCCAAGCTTACGCTAAGTACTTCTACGTAATCAATACTCTGTTACCGAGTTGGACCGGTTTATTTCGAACAGACCCCGCAGACTTCTGAATGTGCAAAATAGCTGCAACAAGTATCGACCTGGCTTTGTTTTGTTAACAAACTCCATGTTTAGATGAAAAATTCCTACTGGAATTATGCGCGTTACTTATGTTTCACACGGCAAATTGCTGAGTTGTTTTCTTTTGCTTGGTTGTATTTCAACTTGATCATTGTATTCATATATTACATATGCTTGGACCACAGACGAAGCAAAAATGTGGAGAATTTCAAACAAAATTTTTTAAACCCAAATTCCGGTTCCGGTATGGTTTTTGCCCTTTGCCGGAACAGCAACCGGGACACAATTTTCGCCGGAATCGGAACCGGAATTCCGGCTACTCCCTGCTAAATCAATGTGGTATTTCAAACAAATATTTTTATCATGATTGTCTTGAGAACATAACAGCTGCACAATGCAGGCTGAAGTCATAGAAATTCTAAGCCAAGCACAAAAATCAATAAATACATTATAATAGCTAAATTCGAACTAAGCGTAGGTACAGATTTCTTTGACAGGTCACAGCTTATTCTCTGCATAGCTGACACAGTTAATTTATTTCCTAAACAACAACTCCACAAGTATTGTCAAAAAAATTGACGACAAAATACTATTTTAATGAATTCGTCAAACAGAACGCAACAGGCTACCCAAAAACGTTGAAATCAACGCGAATAAGAAAAAATAAAGCTGAAAACCCCGAAACTCAACCGCGGAATGCAGAAGACCTGGAAGGATTCCGAAATTAATAGCTCCTAATAAATACACGCTGTTAAGCGCTGGATTTAGCCTGGCTCATAGTATCTACTATCCTTACTGAAAAGATCCAAAAGAGATCTTACGATGGACCAGTCCGGGATGCCAACCTGGCCTTCAAGCCTACAAGACCAGCATACTACCGCAACACCACAGACCCTGATCAATTAGTGTTATGACTTACGCTATTTACGTTAGCGAAGCGTTAAACGTTTTTCGTTGTTTCCGTTTCATGGCGTTTGAGGAAACTACGAATCTTCATCAACTACCGTTGTGCTTTTTTCCTGACACGGAACATAACAACAATTCGCAGTGATGGGGCTATCAATGCTGTTTCCAAGGTCAATGATAAAGGCGCGGTGGTGCGACAATCTACTCAACTTTCTGCTGTAGAAAAGCAGAATGCAAACTTTGGTCATTAGCACTGCACTGACCAACCGGTAAAATTTCTGGTATGGACTTGCAGTTTTAGTAATTTCATTTGGTAAGTTTCTATTATCGATCCAAGTTATAGCAAGATTCGTTTTCTGTGAACACTAGACTAAGTAAAACCAGGTAAATCATAGTATAAATTTACATTGTATATATAAGTATTGTAACCATGATAACCTCATTAAATTACATTTTATACAGCTATGTATCAGAAAAAAATAGATATAGAGTTAATTAGCATTAATGCCTAATTTACTGAAGCTTAGGTGATTGCAGATCAAACACATGGTACTCGCAGTATGGTGGTTCGAGCCAAAGTTAAACCCAGAGGCGTAAGCTATATGCAGGTTGCGCGGACCTCGATATACTAAAGCCTATACTAAGGTACTTATATATTCCATATACTAAGCCTAAGTCGGGGCTGCTGCTCCCTAAGCACCACACAATAAATGTGTTATTCTTTTAAGGATATAACGTTATGTCCTTCATCCGTAATTTGCCCGTTGTTAAGAAGCCTGCTTTCTGCTTCAATGCCTCAGTCTTTTACTGCATCGCTAGTCTTGTTTTCGCTTTCAATTAGTGTGAAATCGTCGATAATTGATTAAGTTGCATGGTTAGAAAAAATGTTATCTCCAGCTTTACGGCTATCTACACGCTGTATATAACAACGGCGCAGCATCATTAAACTACCATTAAATCAATACATCACAAATATTGCTATATCTCAAATGTTTACCTTGGAAATTATGCACAATATGCAGCCAAGCATCTAGTTGAAATGAAGCGAACAGATTTCCTCCTATACCTATGTTAGCGGCAAAAACGTATATAAGGTTTTTGTCCGTCGGTGGAGGTCATAACTCACCACTGGATGGATGGATCATCACAAAATTTCATTTGATAACAAATTCATCCTATTTATGCCTTTTCATTAGACGCTAAACCCGCAGACGACATTTTTCGAGGCGAAATGGGCCCCAAAGGGTCAAATGGCACTTTATTGTAGTTTGACCATCCGGGTATCCATATTTCGAGACCTATATCTCGAAATAAAGACTTCGGACCATGCAGAATCCTTTCATAGAGAGCTGCAACATTGTTGTTTGCGTTTTTGGCAAAATTACCGTTTTCGAGCTATGAGCCAAAGTTAAAAATACCCCTAAAGTGAAAATTTCAAGATTTTAGGGAAGTAAAAGAAAGTTTTTTGTGCTGAATTGAGGGATTATAAGGTTATTTAGCCCGTTATGCAAGTGGGTTTAACTGTCGTAACACCATATTGGCTGTGTTATTATCCGTCTATGGCGGTGCCGGCGCAATATTTGGTATATTTCGGCACCCAAAATAGCCAAATTTCGTTACGTTTTCGAATACAGATAGATATATGTCAATCGAAAGTGTCTATCGGTTTTCCTGGTTGCTAAATGTGATAAAATCAATCGTGTTTGCGCGGTATGCATTAAATTAGGCTAGTCTTGGAACCTACTATATAAAAATCACTGCGACTTATAATTGTTTTTTTAAATTCCTGATTTATAAACTTCAAAAGCTTTTTCTCATTTTGGTCATTGGAGGGAGAAATAGAGTTCTAGGGTTTTGAAATATGACCAAATTATCGTAGCAATATCATCGAAGTAGGTATTGCCAGCGGATAAAGCTAGCTTAGCGATCTGAATTTGGAACGACAAAATCTTCAATAAGGCAGAGTATCCACACTCACCCCGCTTCCCATCGCTTTACGAGTTACTAGTAATTTATAGGGGTTTAGTTGCAAATTTATCGCACTCGTAAGTTACTACGCAAAGATAAAACACCACGACGACTAGGGAAAACACTAGGTTTAACATTAGTAAATTGTAAGTTTCCATGCACCGAGATGAATAAACGATACATACCCTATACCTTGAGATGAACAAAACATTATTTTCGGTTTAAATGACAACCACAAATTTGAACAGATACCACCATGATTTTTCCCGTGAAAATAATCATCTTAATTTTAATTTGCTCAGACATTATTGATCTCTTATTCGGTACTGAAGAACAAAATATAACTTCTGGTCATGTCAAAATGAACACTGTGACGTCAATTGAACCAGCTAAAGTTAACATCCCCAATGATTTATATAACTCCAGCAATAGTATATGATTATAACATAGTTGCTCTCAAACCATGATCCTAAGTCCGCGAAAACATTAATTCAATGCCCTTGCTCGCCAGCACAGAAAATTCAGGAGCGATAGCAGGCTTCGACACACTTGATCCGTATTATTTAGTTCATTGCTAATCCAAGAATGCTTGGAACAAAACGCAGATTTGATAAACAAAGCCAATTCTAGCTATGAAATTTCCGAATCCAGCTGCTGTCGCTCTACTCGACAGAACAAAAAGAAATACCATGACCTTACGTTCCCTGCTTAATATCTATGAGCTCAACAAAATTTAATCTGAAATACCTAGATAAGGACTTGCCATTTTTAACACCCAAATCTATTTTTTGGTATTGTACAAATTTCGATCAAACCAACATTCGCTGCATCACAAAATGTGTATCGGATTAACATAATTGAAGAATACGGAGTCCAGCTAAACATTTACGTAACTTAACCAATGCTAGATATACTATCCGAAAGCGTTCTATCTGGTTACGCTTTTTTTAAATCTATCCATTGGCTCAAACCGATCAGACGACGGAAAATAAAACTGATTACCAATGTCCCCAGGCGCACGCCAATCCACTTTAAAATTATAACCGTTGCCAATATATAATATATAAATACATACACACGCTCATACAAAAGTATATATAACATTGTCGAAAGCTGTCTGAATTGAAATTGCACCCCGGAGGCTAGTAAGTACAGCGTCGTCGAAGATACGTTAGAAAAATGCTCAAATTAATCACTGTCGCACTAGAAATTCCACACAATTATTCTTGTCCTTCGCTACGATAACTACATGTTCCAACGCGGTTGTTTTCACCATGGCTACCACTAAAATGGCTATTAGTGCTTAGGCGATTAATGCTCGCCTTGTGAAAAAAAAGCATACATATTTTAGTATTTGCTAAAGCTAAATGCTACGCTCTGACCGTTAATTATCAAAACAAACCACTTCTAACCATAAACGATAATTAGTTCAAGAGAAACGTGCTGAAAACGATTCTAAAACATTCAATCCGCGCTAAACGCGTAAATTATAGATAAAAACGTGCCAACACCAAGATTTAGCCTTATTTTGGACATAGCAAAAATATTTTACAACCTTAATTTTATGAAAAATCTTAGACTTTAACTGTATACGTCGGCCATGTAAGTATGCCACATAAAAAATCTACAAATAATACAGGAATTTACATCACTAATTTTGATCCATACATGGCGTTCTGGACTCTTATTTCACAACATTATATCAATGCCATGGTTTCGAAGGCTATTTATTATACGTATATATATGCCCTGCGAAAAGTTAAACCAGATACCTACATACATAGGCACGAGTTGTAGTAGGAGCCACAAATATTCACGACGATTTGCTACCAAATAGTTAGCTCTTCTTACCCGACTATTATCTAGCAAATTAAGTTATTCTCGCTATATTCTGTCTGTAGGTGTGCTCTGTACGATTTTCTTTACTGTGAAAATTTGAACCAAATCCGTTTTTTTCGTCATCACGTTAAGTACGATAACACTAAGATTTGTATATACTGGTTAAAGAAGATGCATAAACGAATGTTTATATCAGTATATGATCCCAAGAGGTCTATTTCATCTTTAGGGATCGAAAGACGTATCGTTAGAAAATGAACACCTTTGTGCAGGAGACACAGAGGCGCCAGCCCCCCGACGTAGGCTTAGTCTAAGGTTTATACCTACAAGATGTGAAGCTAAGCCTATATATCTAAAATTGCATAGCATGCATTTCACTTTCACCCCTAAAACTTACATTGGCCCTTAAACAATTAAATTGTAACCATAAATATTGCACAGATCATCCAATCCTTTACCGAGATGAGGCGTTTGGGGTGTTTTTATTAATCCCCCAGGCCGAAATTGTCCAGTTTTGAAATTACCATTCAACTCATCTAAACGAGTTGGCTCGGTCAATAATATCCATTTCGGCGATTTTCACAGCAATATTTTTCAGACTGTTTTGGGTTCCCAATGGTCCCTTGATACCCAAAATTTTGAAAAAATTGTTTTCGATAAAAATATAATTTTATACAACATTCAAACCACATTATGAGCTGAGCCGAATGGTGGTTAAACCATCGCAAATCGATTCAATAGTTAATGACCTAGACCAGGCTAAGTCTTAGCTTTAGGATTTCACATAAACGATAGCTCTTTAAACCACGAACCGATTGCGCTCACCATTCGACTCACTCATCAACACAGTTCCAGTGATATATAAAATTATGCATTTGCCAGGAATATTTTTTTCGAAAACATTCGGTACCACGGTGGACAACTGGGAATCTAAAAGTAAAAAAAATTGCATAAAAAGTACCGGAATGGATATTTTTTGAGTCATCTCGTTGAGCTGAGTCGAACTGTACCAAAATTATTGCTGTACCATCAAACTATAACAATCTTAGCCTGGGGCGGGGGCTAACAGTAAAGACCATGTTTTTGTAACAAAATTCAGCATTAATATGACAATCCGGCAACAGAATAATCTACGCTGTTGCAGACGACTCAACAATTTTGTTAAAAAATATATTTTATCGTGGAAGCAGTTCTTCATAATAGATTCATTCAACGTTAAATTGAGCGGCAAATCTCATGGTCGTCCAACGCACACAGCAGCTGCAAATTGCTATCTAATAATAAATTACCAGCAATAATTAATCGCTATATATTACATGCTGGGTACACAGACCGGTGATAACTTGCAGTCATATACGTACGTTTCATGCACGTCTGCACATTTAACATCATATAAAACATGATATAAGAAGAGAGCAGTGTGTGGATAGTGACTTGGCTTGAGTAGATTGTAAAATAACTTCATTGCATATCCTACGTCATATGTATGGTTGAGCCACTGGATCAAATTGCTTTAAGCACATAAATTGCTCAACAAAAACAACACCAAATGGATTAAAAAACCAATGCCAAAATTCAGTGTCAAGATCCGTTCATGTCTGTCAAAAATTGCCGCCTACTAGACTAAAAAATATATCTGTCTGAGAGCAATAAATATATTTATGTAATATAATATACATCGGTGCGTTTGGTATGCAAAACTTTTAAAGCTCCGGCTATAAATGAAAAAACCGATCACCGACGTTTAGAACGTCATGATCCGTTTAAATCACTTTTCGTCACCATCTAAGGACTTGAATAACTTACTATACATCAAAAAACCTACCGCCGTCCCTTTATCGCCGCATTATTAGAGTAGCCTTTCGCCAAACAATATAGTCGTTTTACAAATTGCCGTAGTCATTAAAAAACTAAGCAAATCTTTCGGTACTTTTTTCTGTTCCGGGAAGATAAGTCTCACTGTTTAAACTAAGACTAAAACTATAGAGAACAACGGCAAACAAAAAACTGACGAGGCGGCACATTGCCCAATCCATGTGCAATATGGTATGCCCAATGCATGTGCAATATGGTATGCCCAATGCATGTGCAATATGGTATGCCCAATGCATGTGCAATATGGTATGCCCAATGCATGTGCAATATGGTATGCCCAATGCATGTGAAATATGGTATGCCCAATCCATGTGCAGCACGGTATGCCCAATCCATGTGCAATATGGTATGCCCAATGCATGTGCAATATGGTATGCCCAATCCATGCGCAACATGGTATGCCCAATGCATGTGCAATATGGTATGCCCAATCCATGTGCAATATGGTATGCCCAATCCATGTGAAATATGGTATGCCCAATCCATGTGAAATATGGTATGCCCAATCCATGTGAAATATGGTATGCCCAATCCATGTGCAACATGGTATATATGCTCAATGCATGTGCAATATGGAATGCCAAATGCATGTGCAATATGGTATGCCCAATCCATGTGCAATATGGAATGCCCAATGCATGTGCAATATGGTATGCCCAAACCATGTGCATTATGGAATGCCCGACACATGTGCAATATGGAATGCCCCATGCATGTGCAATATGGTATGCCCAAACCATGTGCAATATGGACTGCCCAAAGCATGTGCAATATGGTATGCCCGATTTTGAAGTAAGATTGTTAAGTTTGAAGGTACAGAAAGCGTTTCCCTTAGTTCTAACACATCCCAAATAAATTTTATAATATACACAAAACGTTTTCGATTGATTGACATAAAAACAGAGTCATAGATGTAAAATAATAAACATTTGTGGGCTATATATATTGTATCATGTATGATATATCCAATGCAATATAAAATTTTTTTTACACTAACCAAGCCAACAAACGAATACAAATCGCAATATATACTTACCGCAGATATATGAATGCTCTTCTTTCGGTAATCGAGTAACGGTTTATTAGTTATCATTGCGTACTAATTGCGACACAATCAATGGTAAATAAATTTAATTTTTGTGTCATTATATATACTGTGATGAGACATCAAAATAAACCAGCTAATCAATACTCTGCGGATGTAATTAATGGCTAATTCTCTAAATTCAGTTATATATACATTCTTATTTCACGCTTTAGAGCTAAAACGAAGGTTTATTATAAAACAAATTCCATGCAATATCCATGTTGAAAATTCCAATTCTCATCGCCCAAGCGATTCATAGCGGATCTGATTCAGGAATTGTTGAATCCTAGTCCAGCTTCTTCATAACGTATTCTCCAATATATATACATATATATATTAAAAAGAACAGCGATATAAAAAGTTATAAAGTATAATGACCGAATACTCGAATTTCACCAATACGGAATATATTTGGCTCATATTCGGCCGAATACCGAAATAGTTGTTCGACAACACCTATGTATGATGACAAATCTATAAATCCATCACTGTATGTACGTGCACCATGCAATACGATTGACATGAACAATACCGGTCGCATA
>JASANE010011438.1:0-75172 GCA_030248225.1 Trileptium ribeirensis
CTGCGGTTCGTCTGCAATTGCAACAGCATTCACTCGTCCAGTCGGGGCGGTCATATGTGATGGATGTTTTGCAAAAAGTTATCGACGTGGCCACCGAGTGGTTGGCGTGCGCAAACCAAACGTGTCCCACGAGTACCTGAGTCTTTCTGCTTGATAATTTCGACTAGGGATACGAAATTATTCGCTCTTGCTGCGAGCTCGTCCATTTTGTCATACCTGATGACGCTGGAGGACTCTCCGCCGGCAGAAGTTTTTGAAGACACTCAGTAGCGCAGCACGTATCATGTTTAGCTGGGCAGGGCATACGTTTGACTGGCAGACAATGGGACTGTGAGTATTGCCGCGCTGTAGACTGTTACGCTTGGCTATCGAAAAAACTTTTTTTGACTGTCATTGGTCGTGTTGACTTGCAAAGTGATTATTCATATTGTGATAATTTTGTTT
Organism: Trileptium ribeirensis; assembly: GCA_030248225.1. Taxonomy (NCBI): domain Eukaryota; kingdom Metazoa; phylum Nematoda; class Enoplea; order Enoplida; family Thoracostomopsidae; genus Trileptium; species Trileptium ribeirensis. The sequence goes on from JASANE010011438.1 coordinate 445, forward strand.
TTATTTTCTGTGTTAATAATCCTCTGCGCGGTGTTGACAGAAAACGTCCCTAATTTCTTGTTTTCTCACACTCAGCAGAACACGTTGTGTGATTTAAAAATTCACTTGCGCAGAGTCATGTTTGGTTGGTTTCCGCACGAATCCCAAAATGAGGGCGTTGTGTTGGGGGCCACTTGGAGGAAATGATGATTCTCGTGCATTATGTTTTTAACGCGTATGTGCCATGCATTATTGCACTATGTATCGGCAGTGACGGTATTGCTAGCGATGTTGCAATTGTACTGCTTCATTATTTTAGTTTTTATGTATTCCAAAATTTGAAAACATGGGGATTTTTAGGAGAGCGGGCATGGCGAGAGAGCTTGAATAGACCTCAGTTTGACAAAATGTTTCATGCACATTTAGTTGAAATACAGTTGTTCGATCGCTAACGAATAGCAATCATAACAATATTTTCGATCATACCTGTTAAAAAAGCTTTCCTTTGCGATTAACCGTCATGAATACTGTGATATATCCATGGTCTTAGATGTAAGAAGTGTGTAAGTTTGGTAGAATAATTGGAGCTTTGGACAGTACTATAATTTACGCAGATCCCAGTTGGAAACGTACCTTATGCGATGGCTGCAATTGATATGCAACTTTTCCATAATAGAGTATTAAATGTAAAAAGTGAAAAAAGTTTTTTGTATCTCTGTTATTATCACGGCAATCACCGAAAGTAAATGATTATGGCATTGTAATCCATCTGAAATAAACTCATTCGGGTAGAGATCTAAACAATAATAATCACAACATCGGCACACCTTTTTGCACCACGATGTATATTTGACCAAATTCATGTTAAAGAGGTTTGTATAATTGTAGGGCGTATCCAAGCTCTCAAGCATCCCAAAACGTTTAACTATGTCAACAAGTGTATCAAAGGTATGGGTTTTTTTGTCATTATAATGTTTTATTCTGTCGTCGTAGAGAAGAATAATATTTATTTTTGCGGTGCAGTAGTATAAATTTCGATTTCAATTATTAATTTATTGATATTTTGCTGGTGCAGGTTCTGTTTATTGCACCAATTATTTTGATGTAGGACGTTGTCAGATCTGGCAAATTTCTTGATTAGCGACTCTCGATTGAGTTTTAGTGTACGTTATGGTTTACCCAGAACGATCTGAGAGGGCGTCGAGCTAATAATTCATCTCCCTACTTTTGTTGAACAAAATATAGTGGATTGTAACGTTTTTTCGCTGTGTTTCGTAACTCACTAGCGGTTTTGTGTTGTTCAAAACTGTGATATAACCCGGCGTTTTTTAAATCGGCATTAAGTGTTATCGTATATACAGCAGCACCGGTATGTTCTATGTTTGTGTGCATCATAAGCATCACCAAACATGAACCTTTCTGTTTTTACGCAAAAGAGACATATAACTTCAAGCACGGCGCTAGGTTGAATCTGGGCCTGCATAGCTCTGTCACCACAAGTGAATCCTAGCGACCGCGCCACTCCCCTTTTCCGTGAGACCTTAGTTGGGCTATCGAAACAGTAAAAAGTATTATATCATATTTCTTCGTCGAACAGAACAAAAGCGGCAGTCTGTTTCTATCGAGTACTGCATAATATGATATATTCTATCGAGTACTGCATAATATGATATATTCTATCTAGTACTGCATAATATGATATATTCTATCGAGTACTGCATAATATGATATATTCTATCGAGTACTGCATAATATGATATATTCTATCGAGTACTGCATAATATGATGCAATAATAAGATATTATCTTATTTGTGAAATTAAAAGTTTCACGTTTCTGAATTAATATTATTTTGCTTCAATGTGTCATTGGTTGTTTGTAATGATTTCTGGCGAGCCTTTGCTTGGCACCTGTTGGACAATGTATAACAATAAGTTTGAGAAGCCTTCGATATGAATTTTGTTGTATTAAGTTCATTTCGCGAAAGTTTCAAAGTTTCACTGTATTTGATTAAATCGTCGATTATGATTTGATATTTTTAGGCCAAACAAGTGAAAGTCGATGAATACGAAACCGATATTTCTGATTTAGGACGCGAAAAGGTAAGCATGGTTGACGACATTTATGTTTACTTTCACCGCAGAAATATGATCAGACATTATTCAGCAGCTGTGAAACGAAAAGAGATTAAATATAGTCATTAAATTAAAATATGTTGTTTTTAAAATTTTCAATAGATATTCTAAGCGATGAAATTAAAGTTATTCGACTTTTTTTATAATAATATTGACCAGTTGTTATTCAATCTTTTCCTAATAATTAACAGCTAATTAATTTAATTTTAGGAATGTGAAGGTGACATCTTAGCCGAATTGGTTGACATAAATGATGTGTTGCGAACTGCGGTAAGTGGCAGTATTATTTGATAGTACTTCATAACAGTGGCAGTTGTTGAGGCTATAAACCCATATTTTGCCATCATAATCTGGTTTCCCCACGAAGGGTGAGGAAGCCCCTATGTAATTTCTGCTCCCTAGCTGTCAGAAGCAATGTTATTAGCCTTCGGAAAGTGTAATTTTTGTTCGATGTTTTTTTTGTAAGTTGTGCTGTCTTATCGAGGAAGGAAGGCCCGTGATTCAACATCGACCAGCGCATAACTGGCATATAAACAGGACAAACACAAGACCCGGGGCTTTCAAGCGGGGCCTCCAGCTGTAACTGGAGGAATCTAAAATGCCTGGAGATTTATCCCGATTAACTAAGGATTGCTGAGCCGTTCAAATTATTTGGCTTTTTGTAATTGCATTTTATCGTGCTGCCCTGCCTTTACACTACGTATGTTGTTTTGTTGCGCCGGGGTTCAAAACTCCTCCAAAATCCGGTTTAGCTCTTATCCAGCGGGAGTGCCGATGTCGGGATCAATCATGTTAGAAAAGTCATTCTTTCTGAAACTAGAATTTTGGATGCTTATTTTATCTGAAGTTATGGTTAATGTATACATAAATTAAAATCCAGACTGAAATCGGAATTAATATGTGTTGGTATTATAAAAACGAATTCTTTCGACATTTTAGGGGAAAATGCAAAGTTCACAACTATCGAAGGCTAAAATCTCTTTGTCTCCGGGTTCAAAGTTTAAAAGGCTCGCGATCGAAATTGGCATGTAAGGGTCCGCCCCCTCTTGCGCTCCGGTGTCGCAACACCTTAAATGTGCACGGCTTTTTTAACAGACCGTGTTCCATTTTACTTAACGTTTTATCATGAGTAGTCGAAACAAGGTCATTAGTATTAGTTGAATTCGAAATTCCATCTGTTCGTCTATTTACTGACCGCTTGGATGACATTTTTGACCCTTTATTGTGCGAATCTTAGGCGTAGATTCATGCTTTGCTGTTTATTTAAACCGGGGCTAAATGATTCAACTGCATTACTGAAAAAATGTAATGCAGGTCCTTGATACAGAAGGAAACAAGTAGCAAACTGATAGTGAGTACCAAAATTGGTTGCAGTTTCTGAGTTGAGATTGAGTCATTTTTTCCGAAACTCCAAGAAAGCGGCGCTTAACAAATCAGCTCTATGAGATATTTACAAGTCGCGAACATCTTTTTCTACTGATGCCAAATCTGGGGTCTTTTGTTTTCGAACGCTAGCAGCATATTATGGTAACTGGTTGAGAACGCGGATGATTTTATTGCCATAGAATGGTCATCTGCTATAATCCGGTTTGCTTCGAGGCATGGGCGGCGATTCCGGGAGGGGGGGGTGAGGCGTTACATCTTCCCCAGAAATCAGGATCCGTGGATAAGAACTAAAGAAAAATTATGCTCATCCCCCACTATTTTTATGGATCGCCGCTCCTGCTACCAGGGGTTTGAGCGACATCAAAACGCGCCTGAACTGTTTGTAAACTACTCTTTGTATTAACGGTTTTTATATCTACTGCTGAGCATTTTAATTGAATTCGAGTGAAATGAGAGAGCGAAGCGAGCGAGTGGAACGAGAATTTTCAATTTTGGCTCTGGAGGGGGGGGGTTGAGGAGGTCGTGTCTGTGTGCGTGTGTCTGTGTGTCGCACCTGGATCTCGATAACGGTTGGGCGGGCGGATTTTGATAGCTCATTCGAACCGCAATGGTCGATTTATGTGTAGTGACGGAGTCCGATTTTTGAATTTTTTTGCCCTGAGAAAAGTTATGGGGTAAAATGACGTCATTTTGGTCCATTTTTCGGGCACCCTCTCCAGTTTTTGCTACTTTTCTCAATAAGTACACGAAGTATCCGCAAACTAATAGGCCTATTCCATGTAGCTTTACCAGGGCTTTCCAATGATATATAACAAGTTTTTCAACTACTTCCCAATCTGGAGTCTATAAGCTTATAGTTAGCGCCAAATTTCATATTTGGTGAAAAGCGTGGGAAATGCACCTAAATGTATGTTTTTTGTTACTTTTAGTGTCTTATATGGGGTTTCCTGGGCAGATAAACTCATTGCAAGTGTTAAAATATTGTTGGGCAAATATTTTTTACACTTCTGGTTCATACTTGGCATAAAAAATGACGTTTTCGAAATTTTTGGTGAGAAGTCGTGGGAAGAGCACCTGAATCTGTGTTTATTGTTGGTTTTAGTGTCGGATATGGGGTATTCTGGACCGACAAGCTCATTGCGAGTGTCAAGAATATTGTGTGGCAAATATTTTCACACTTCTGCTTCGGGGGATTGCTCTCACCACTCGAATTCTGGCTCGCAAGCTAGCTTCACTAGTTTTTGTTGAATTCGAGTGGAATGAGAGAGTGAAGCGAACCAGTGGAACGAGTATTTTCAATTTTGGCTCTGGAGGAGGGGTTGACGAGGTCCTGTCTGTGTGTGTCTGTGTGTCGCACTTGGATCTCGATAACGGTTGGGTGGATTTTGATGCAAAATAGCTCATTCGAACCGCAATGGTCGATTTAGGTGTAGTGACGGAGCCCGATTTTTGAATTTTAGCCGTGGGAAATATTATGGGGCAAAATGACGTCATTTTGGCCCATTTTTCGGGCACATCCTCCAGTTTTGACGACTTTTCTCAATAAGTACCGCAAACTAATAGGCCTATTCTATGTAGCTTTACCAGGGCTTTCCAATGATATATAATAAGTTTTTCAACTACTTCCCAATCTGGAGTCTATAAGCTTAAAGTTGGCGCCAAATTTCATATTTCGTGAAAAGTCGTGGGAAATGCACCTAAATGTGTGTTTTTGTTGTTTTTAGTGTCTTATATGGGATTTGCTGAGCCAACAAGCTCATTGCGAGTGTCAAAAATATTGTGTGGCAAATATTTTTCACACTTCTGCTTCATACTTGGTATGAAAGATGAGATTTTTCTCAAGTGTCGGTTTCAATTCTTTAACGTTATTTTCACGGTCAATTTAGGGTTTCATTGAATTATTAAATTGTTAGTTGATTGTTTTTGTACTCGTTGTATGATGTTTTGTCTACTGCATACGTTGGCTATCAAAAGAGGCGGGCGTAACTATGACTCATCACTCACGGTTTATATAATGCTGCACCTGCGTACTGTGTGTAGGCTTTGTTTGTGTGTGCTTTCTACAACAGACTTCGGGGGATTGTTCTCACCATTCGAATTCTGGCTCGCAAGCGAGCTTCACTAGTTATTAACATTTTTCATTAGGGTTAGGACGGCTATTGTTGATATCTCAAGACACTGGATAAGCCAAAATTTACCTAGAGGTATGGGCGTGGGAACTCCAAAACTCTGGAAACTCTAAAATCCTAGTACCTCCTTCCAAACTATGTAGAGAAGCCAGCATTATGGTGTCTAGCAAACTCATTTTGTGAATCGATATATTAATTTATTGATTAGCTTCTTCGATAATCTGTGCATGTTTTGTTCATCTATTGCAGAAAAGCAATACGCGTGAAATCGAAAAGCTTCTATCTGGACAGGAAACGCTATCGGCAGCCAACGCTGCTTTTGCTTGTCGCCTGTATACACGAGTTCGAAATCTGGATAAAGCCATGTATTACTACAATATGATGTAATAATAATGTATTATTATTGCTTCTATTATTATTATTACCGCTTCTGTAATATATTATTTCTTACCGCAAAAATTGACGAACGATTTGTGAATAAACTCATAAATTTATTGCCCAACGTATTCTTATTGGGGTGAGTGAAATGTTTGCTGTACCGTTCTTGATGGACCAAAGTTGAACCATTATAGGCTAGGTTAAGGTCCCTATACGACCCTTGTACTAAGCCCAAGCCGACGTGCCCCTGCACCAACAACCTTGGCAGAAAATTTACTTTAATATTTTTGAGCGTGACCGCATTGAACTAATTGATGTTCTAGCTCCAAGCATGTGTTTCCGAGCGAGCATGTCACATTTTGGCGCTTTAAAGCTAAAGAGTAGCACATAGTCTGTTAATATCAGCGGCAAACTTTGAACAATAGTGTCAAAATTTAAAAAATAGACGCGATTTCACAGACACTTGTTCCTGGGGGCCCAACAGTAATAATGTGATGCCGACAACATGTAAGCAGTTTTAAGATGTTGTTATAGTGTCGTGGAGACTGTATGCTAAATAAAGACGGTATGCCCTGGAAATGACTGTTACGTTTAAAGCTTGCTGGCGCTGCTACATTGCCAATCGAGCAGGGGTCGTGAAAGTTTCTGCTTTGTACGACGGGCCGGTGCCGATCTCCGTTTTCCTAATTTTCGGTCCCTACGAAGTACAAGAGGGTCATTTCACGCTACGATGACCTTTTGGTCGAGGGGAGTAAAACTGGATATTTTGGCCAGTAGCACGTAAACGTGCAGGAAAATGGTAAAAATGTTATTTGCGCTAGGAAGCGTCATTAGTTAGCTAGTTCAAACAAAAAAATTTTCGGCTTCACGCACGCCGTAAGAGGCTGGACATCCACATAAGTCCCAAATTGACAAAAATCGTAATGACTAATTTTTCGACCTCTTTTTTTCGGGTAATGTCGTGGCTCCGTGCTCGAAGTTATGGCCCAAATTCTTTTCTATGCAGGATTAGTCAGGTCTACACAACATTTTTAATTGCACGACTTTCAAATCTACTCCAATCATGGAGAGTCACAGCTGTCGATATGGCATTGGTCATTTATATAATCTCTTAAGTAAAATATTCTTAAGAGCATATATATGTTAGTCCTCCCAGTGTAACTGGCAAAAGGTATTTGGACTTTCAGAAATCGTCAGGTATTTGCAATTTAAAGTGTGATTCCAATTATTATAGTGCATACCTGGAAAGGGAAAATTTTATCTGTTTATGGCTCCGCAGCGACAAATTTGAGTATTTTAGCTAAGATATACAAAAAACCGGTATGTAATTAGCTGGTAGCAAAATATCGCAAATTTGGTGGTGCTGGAAAGTACCTAGGGAATGAGCTGGAGAAAGCAAAAATTTACCTAGAGAGCATAACCTGGGGAGGTTTGTATAACATGTGGCCCTATTCATCCCTAGTGTGGGATGTTACTTTTTATAATTCGAAGATAGTATTTGATCTAAACCGTCTTATATCGAAAATGTTATTATGTGTTTTGTGATAAATTTTTGGTCAAAAATATGTTTCAAGATGACTTGAATCAAGGAAACGTCGGTATATGGGGTTATAAATTTCTAAAAGCAGGACCAAACGTATGCCTATGGTTTTGACCTCTATGCCTCAAGAGCTTTCTATGCATCGTGATAAAATTGCTAATATGGATAGTCTTGGTTTAAGAGTCGTGTGTGAACCCACTAGTTGCCCGCATCACTGGCTTCTCCAATGAACCGGCTGGCAATTTCCTTGCTGAAGCTGTTTTAACCCCACACTTTTTGCATCTTTTGTGGAACCATTTATATTTATTATTTTGGCGTTTTTCCTTAAAAAACTGTTTTTTTTTAAATTATTAGGGTTTGAAGCCCCCAATTCATGCCTTCTCGCAAATGTCGACGTCTTCTGATTTCGAGCTTTGGAGGACCCGGTTTATACTCTCCCTGCAGAAATATTTTCGCGTATGAAAAAACCAGTTGAAACAGTTTTTAACAAGGCTAACGTCTATTAATAGCTGAAATGGTCATTATGGTGCGTTAACTTTTATGCTTGATTTTGTCAATTTCCAATTAAACCATATTATTATAATATTTTGTGTTAGTCAGCGACATCTGATTTCCATTACTAAAATTGTATTACTATTGGCCTGCTGATAATGCGTAGATAAAAGTAGTACGTATTGTCAACCAAGTTTTATATCGCAACCGTGATTACTTGTTTTGAAGGGTTTGGAAGTAAAACCTAAGCCGAGAATATTCGTTTTCAAAAAATGTGACAAACAAAAATAAGTACATAACTCTTGGTTCGAAACCGAGTTACCCTGGTAAAAAATATAATAGTTACTATTTCGACTACTTAAATAAAATAATATAAACTTAAACCTTTGTGGTTGTATATTGGACACTTTAACGTGAAGGTATGAGATACTAGTAAGTTATGGGAAACATCAGAAGTCGGGTTCACGGACCCAAACGATAATTTTAGGGGTAATATTATAATTATTAGCGGTTGGCTAAACGAAGGTTGATTGTCCTTGATAGTGATGGGCAGACACCATGGTTTAGCATTATCCGTGTATGTATATTGTGGAGAATATATTGCATATCTGGAATGCACTTTCATAATGCTTAAATTTCAAACTTTTATTTGAATTTCAAAAACTGTATACTAAACTTGACAAATTCAATACTGCAGCTCTATTATTTTATGATGTATTAAATATTCGGGCTAGGAACAAGGTCCGTTCGATTATATGCTTTTGCACCAATATTTGTTGCGTAACCTCTCAGCTAAGCCATTCTAGTGAACACTATTTAATTAAATACTGAGTTTAGTGAGTAAAACGAGCGAAGCGAAGAATTTTTTACTGTCCATAATAATCAAATTTGACAATGACCGTTGTTGGGCTTTTAGGGTGATACATATGAATCAACTTTGGCTGGGCGGATTGATTCGCGCTTTAAGTCATTTTTAAAGTATGAAATGCCTATTTGTACTCGTTAGCTGGGTGTGGGTACGGACTTCGATTCCCCCCTCCCACTCTCCGAATGAGGAGGTTAACGCAACTAGTCTAATAATGGGACCCGAAAGTGTCGTTATACCTCTGAGTTAGATTGAGCTCAGTTTGGTGAGCCAATATGACTCTACATTAATGTATGTAATGCTTTCCTACAGGGCTTTTTTAAAAGGTGCCGGATTTGGCTCGTAAATATTTTTAAATGGGCACTCCGTGTCTGGAATTACCGAAAACGTCCTTATCGCCATAATCACTTGGGCGATATGGCTGAAATCGGGCTCATTTTATAGAACAATTCACATTCTCTATGTAGCTGCATACGCATGTACTGCTATTGTCATTATTACGCTGCATTGCTGGGTCAATATGCGTTCTTGATTGGGCGCATGAGACCCAAAATACATGAAAACGGCAATGTTTTCGCAACAAGTCGAGCTGTGTGAGGTTTATTAAATAATCTCATTTAGTACGACAATTCGGCCAATGTGCAGCTGGGTATGGTCAGTTGCCATCGCAGTTTCGTGCTTGGCAAGATTGGCCCATACTGTGTTTTTAAACGGGTTCCCGTGGTCCAAAGTACATGAAAACTGCAATGTCGCCATAACATGATGAGCAATATGGCTGATATTTTACTTATTTTGAACAGCAATAAGCTTCTATGTAGTTGTCTACGCTAAGTTATTATGTTTAACCACTCTGCTAGGTTGTGTCAAAATGGGTTTTACATTCAACATGCAGAAGTCACCACTTTCGCGATAAGACATGGGTCGCCGCTGGCAAAATATATGTCGCTCACAGTCGTTCCGGAAGCCCGGGCGCACGACACACGATGCAGTGTTTTAAGTTAAAACAATGTAACAAAGTCAGTTTCGTATAGTGACTGTTGTGACAAAAAACCAAATTTATTGATCCTTGTTAAACGATTACAATAATAATTGTATAAACAATCTTTTACGGTTGATTTTGGTTAAAACACTGACCTCTCCACAGGGACAAAATTTTACCTGGGGCTTTCAGCTGGTTGCCCCAACTCCAACCGGGGGAGTTCCCCGGATTATCTGAAGGAAAATCGTACCCCAAGTCAACTGGGTTTTATAATTGCATTTTTTGCGTTTTTGTTGCATATTGTTATTTAAGTACTGAAAATGTGTATTTCTGTAGGCACTACTTCATTTCACGTTGGGTTTTTATCAGAAATTGTTGATTTTGTTAGAAATAGATGAAATATAAGGTATTGTACTGAGTTATAACTTTTTTTGTTACGACGACCATTTTTGTGTCATCTTAAAATACCCGGGGCTGCTAGAGGATTGACTTGGGGAAAAGCCAAAATTTACCTGGGGGGCTCTGTGGAGCAATATAAAATTGACTGTACACTTCTAATATTTCGCGTAAAACAATAAATTAATTAAAATATATGATGTATAGATTGAGTACCAGCCAGAAATAACAGCTGTTCGGTCGAGACGCATTTTTAATACGTACTGTGCGAGATACTACCTTTACTTTTAAAATAAAATTAGTGCACTTAGCCGTAATCAATAGCGTATTGTGTACCAACGGCAATGTTCTGACTTCCCGTTATTGGAGGAGCAGGGTCGGCCCTGATATTTTTCGGTACCACCCGAAAAAAACGGTGGCAACCTTCAATGACTCCCTGGCGAAATTTTGGCTCGCCCTTGGCAAAACTTGGCTTCTCATCCTCCCCCAGTAAAAACACTACAGTTGATTATAAAAAAACTTGACAAAATTTTAATAAAATCTTTTTCTGAAGTTAAAAATTTCAGAAATTGCTTTTAGCTGCAATAGACTTCTTTTTGAATGTTTGTAAGGCCATTTTTAATAATTTTAGCATTTTTCACTAAATACATTGAATTTTAAATTTTTCTTATTTCGAAGCCGGGGGGGGGGTAGTTCATGCCCTCCGGCAAATTTTTTAACGAATAGAGAAGCCAAAATTACCTTGTTCGTTTTCGTATTTCTTGCATAGAGAGTATTGCAATGAGTTCGTAGTTAAAATGAGTTGCTTAGGTGTGTTTGACGGCAGTGATGTTTGTACAAGATATATTAGCGATATTATTGGTATTTTGTGCCAGATCGTTACTAGCTTAGGGTTGTGTGTATTTTTTGTTATAGTGAAGAGAAAGGCGGGACGCTTGATGCACACAAGAAAATTCGACTTTGTGTACTTTTAGCAGAGAACAAACGCCTACAAGGTAAACTCAAGCTATACTGCATAGCTGTGTGCTGGAAAGCGTACATGTGCAAAGCGTAAGGCAAACTGTAATGTCTATATAATTCAACTCTGGATTCGCGACCTTGGGTATCTGCCACCGATCATACCCCGACAATAATAACACCGCCTTAAAAGTCGTCCTACCCTGACTTTTTGCATTCGCCCACGGGCATTTTAAATGCTTCAGTGAGTTTTTGAAAACGCGGTCACGTGATTATGAGTTTTGTGGTTCTAACCACTGTGCTACGACTAAATATGACGCAATTCATTATTATCAATTATTTCTATTACGTTGATAGTAATACAATGGAAACTGAAATTTATTGGCTTTGGTGTATTTGCAACATCACTTATGGTTTTATGTGGCGTGAACAGTGATATTGGTTTAAGGTCAACAGATTACATACGCCACTTAATCACAGTGCAATGTGAAAGTTTTTAATTATTATTTTTGTAAATCTTCCAGCTTATATTGATGTATGGTACCATGTAAATAGCCCTGTTTCTAAGGAAAAATGACTAAAATAGTTATACCACTCACCGAATGAATCACGTTAGAAACCAGCAGTACCATTAGAATCTACTACAAAACAACGCATTAAACTAAAAACCACACAAAACTATACGTTGTTCATGGGACAGATACCTTTGAATAAATCACGGCATCGTTTCCAACAACCTCGACATTCTTTATATTGAGCATCAAGGGCATCGACAGCGGGTACAGGGAGATATTATACTCTATTTTCATTCACATAATTCTTCTGTCTTTGTTATATCGTGGAAAGAAAGGCTGAGTTACATATACGTCAGCTGAAGACTGTTTTCGTTGCTGTGCTAAACTGTGATTGAATTAATTAAATTTTGTTGAACACCGTTTTAGACATCCTTTCTCGACATTATCCATGGGATTAGACCCCTTTATGCAACATGCTCGCTACGCCGCAGTTGACCATATTATTTATGTAATAGTCTGCTGTGGTATGATTTTCATTCACATGATTCTTTTGTCTTTGTCATATCGTCGAAAGAAAAGCTGAGTTACATATACGTCATCTGCAGACTGTTTTCGTTGCTGTGCTAAACTGTGATTGAATTAAATAAATTTTGTTAAACACCTTTTTAGACATCCTTTCTCGACATCCATGGGGTTGGACCCCTCTATCCGGCATGCTCGTTACGCCGCAGTTGACCATAATTATGTAATAGTCTGTTGTGCTACGATTTTTCATGGTTATATATTTTTAAAACTGGCAGCCAGGATTATGAGGAACTTTTTGTTACAACTTTTTTATCGCTATATCATTATTCGTAAGTGTCAAAAGCTGGTCAGTAAAATGCTATGTATGCTCAGAAAGGTATGTTCACATCATTTTTGACACATGCCATTGGATACAGTGACCGACGGGAAAATTTTAGTAAATTATTACCAAAATTAAAAATTTTAAGGGTAAATTGTGCAAAAATTAGGAAACTAGTGAGAATTTTTGATTACTGGCTTACATTGGGCACCTTGTATAATTTATGTATATTGTATTAATAAAAATGTGACCATCATATTGTGACCACATTAACTGGTAATTCGCAATTGAGTGTGAAACGGAGCGAGCAAGGTTTCATTTTTAAGTTATTTTATTTAATCACCTGTAACAGGCTGTATTTGATGAAGGTACCGTATAAATATCTTGAACCTGAACTCATTGAAAACCCTATAACCTCGTCGACCTAAAACCCACCAAAAACAACTGACCATGTATCAAGTATTTGTGCTGGTCTCTAGATAACCAATCCATCGCGCAGTCAGCCTACGGGAAAACCTATATAGGTAATTCTTGGTAAGCTGTAAGCAATACGTAACCTAACAACTGAAGGTAAACTATATTCTGGAAATCGGGTTCATTTACCCTAAACCAATTGAAAGGTCATGAAAAGACATCTATTATATACCTTGGACACTGGATAACCAAACCATAGTATTCATCATTAAGAAACACCTACATACGCTATTCTTGATGTCCTGCACTCAACACGAAATCAGGAAAATGGAAACGCACTACATTTTGGAAATTGGGTTCGTCGACCAGAAAACCCTTGAAACCCCAGATAAAAGCATAATACAGTCAGGTTAGACTTATATATAACAAATTGGCCGTATCAAGCATGCTTGATAACCTAATCAGCAATCATTGTAAGGTAAAACCCACGATAACGTGACCAAAATTGGAAAATCACTATTTCCGGCAAAGGGTCGACGAACTATATTCTGGTCCACAGCGGCTCTGAGAGTGATCCTAAAAAAAGTCGTAGAGGAGCAATTTGTAGATCTTTTCAATTTGTAAGCGAAAAAGTTGGTTTATGTTTTTCGACACGAAGCTTGAGTCGCAAGATATGGGATGCCAAAGACTTGTATCCTTGTGGACAAGTTTGGCAAAGAACCTTTAAAAACTAGTTTTTTTACCATTTTGGCCCGGAAGATGGGGTCCGTTCACGTTCAACTAAAGAGCACATCGTCGCCACTTTTACTATCGAAGAAAAAACTGTTGAAATCTGTCCATCCGAAAATGAGCTATGAATGACAGCTACAAAAAGAAATTTTCACCATTTTCCCCCGCTCGGTTCGCTCCTTGTGTTTCAATGAATAGACCTTATAGATAATAATAGACCTTATATTATTATTTTTATTTCTTTTGCTGTTTCAGAAGTGGAACAAATGCTACTTTCCGATAATTTCGATCTCACAAATCGAAATGTTATCCGAACTCATTTGTACAAACTATTGGATCATGTTAAAACCGGCTACGGTGTCGACGAAGCAATCAGGATTATGACTCAAATGCTTGAACGCGGCATTCTTGGGCGTCCGTACATACGTCTACTCGAAGACGAGATTGCACATACGTTTGATCGGTAGGTATGGCTAACGAAACAATATGGTTATTTGGTAAACAACGTAATGTCTATACTGGCTTATTGCTATAATAATAAAACCGCACAGGGTGTCTAATAGGCTAAAGTTGGATGATGTATAGGCTTGCGGTCAGTGGGGAGCTCCTGCATCAATTGTGACACTGTTTAAGCGGAAATACATGCATCATACTAGGATTCATTTTCGTTGTATTGTGAAACGTATTTACATGAAAACCATATTTGCAGGCTTAGCCTGCTCACAAAACAAGCAATGGCGCGCTAACTGAGTCCACTGCAACACTTAATTTAGTATTATTCTTCCTTCAGAGATGAAAAAACAGATAATTTCAAAATTATTCATAGCTTTAAAAATAATTTAAATTTTGAAGTCGTGTTTTTAATTTAAATTTTGAAGTCGTGTTTTTACTTTGGTGACTCGTTGTAGCTCATTGCCTTTACTTCTAATATTTTTTGCGGTTAACGGAGGTTATAGGGTCAGCCGCGCATACGTGACCATATTTATCGGTTGTATCGTTAGAGCTGAAAGACGGCGCCGGGTCTCCCAAACATTTCTCTCTCAACGTGACTGTGGCTGGTCAGTCCATGTACCAGCGTTCCATTGTTTGTGGGGCTTCTCTGTAGTTTGGGTACGTAAAATCCGTGTCGGGGGCAATGACGCTGCCAACTTCCTGCAGTGGTATGATCACAGCTGAGCAAGTAGCACTACATCCGCTCTCAATAGCCCGTCATACGTTTTAGACGGTGATATGTCGACCAGTGTGCGGTTGGTCGCCGCTATCGCTGAGTCCACTGTCTTACTTTCCGGCTTCAGGTATTCCCTTCATTATTTCTGCTTCGTTAGCTTCGCGGTCAGCGAATTCATTGTCTGCGAGCCCAACGTGCGCAGTAATCTATCGGAATGTGACCTTCGCTGACATTCTTATCAGCATCGCCCTAATTTTCGCTATGTCCTTCGATGTTGTGGCGTGTCCATCCAGAGTCGAGCCGGAATGCCAGATTTACTGGCCATGCACATGGAGTCCTCTTCACTGTCATCTCTATCTTCAATCCAATGTAGCGCCAGTCGGTTTGCTGCAACTTCCAGATCGCAGGAGCTTTTCAGCTCGAGACGTTTCCCTCTAATCACTTCCACTACCATCGGTCTCTCAGCCGAGTATCACCACTTCTTCGCTTCATCCATGCCGTGTGCTGTCAGTAATCGATCTATCTGTGTAGATTCTACGAGATGCCTGTCCTAATATGGCTGCAGTGGCGTTGTACTTATCCATGTTCATTACGTCCGCCTTTTGTTTCTTATTGCTTTCGCTGACTTGCGATGGTACACCTGGGGAGTTTGATTTTTAACCGGTCTGCTTCTCTTAATTAGTGTTTTACGCATTACGTCTTAGCACTTTTCCTAAAGCTGCGTCGTATCTGCAATCGATGCCTGACGTCCCTGTCGACTACCCGGCGTCTGGGATTGTTGTTCGGTAGACGGCGTAACTTCCCGTATTCTTCCGCGATCAAGCGGTTGGTCGTTGTCGAGTATGCCTTCACCCTGGCTTCCAGTCTGAGCGCCTCCACAGGTGTTGTCGAGAGCTGACCTGTAATCCGCAACAGCGCTTTATTCTGGCACCTTTTCAGTTTGTTCATTGTGAAGTTTGATAACTATGGATGGCTGGCTGCTGCACAAAAGGCCATCAAGCTATGGCACTTGTGATATATACAGTTCGCATACCTTTCTTTGTAGATCCCCGTTTAGTAATGGACAGCGCAACGCGCAGACGGCGTAGTACTTAGTCACGGTTTTCCCCCACATGCTTGATGAATGATAATGCCCTGACCTAGGTAACGCCGAAGAAGACTGGGTTGCCGTTGTGTCCTACTCGGTGACTGTTGATCATTATTGTTGGGTTTACCTAAAATTATAATTACTAGTATCTCGCAAGCGGTGGTTGGTGAAACGGAGCTAGGCATGGTTTCATATATTGCGTTGTAACGTAATTACTTGTAACAGGCTTTATGTTTGCTCCATTCTTGAACATATCGAACCTTTGAAACTTATAATGCTGATATAATTGGAGTTAAGGCACAACATCTATTCTGTGTCCCGCAAAACATAATATGTAGCTTACCCGAAAGCACAGCACAAAACGCGCATAACGAACTAAGCTACGACAAATAAAAATTTTCGGTTAATATTTTTTCGAACTTGATATTGTATCATTATAAATCCATTCAAAAACGACTGAAAACGCATGAGAGATATTCGTGCTGGTCTCTAGATAACTAAATCGACATAAACCCGAAAAGCTATATAAGTACGCAATACCTTGATGGCTGATGCCCTGTACGCAATACATTATTAAACTACTGTAAACAGACTATATTCTATTCTGAAAATCGGGTTCATTAACCCATTGAAAACCTCTAAAAAGTCATAAAATTATTGTGTAATCCATATTACGGAACAATCCTATTCAGCGTGCCAAAAACCTCTTATTTGTGAAGACCATTCTTGATGTCCTGCACGCAATACATAGTCTTCATTCTAAAGAAAAATTATATTCTGGAAATCGAGTTCATTTACCCTAAACCCATTGAAAAAACCGTGGTTTTCAGCGTACTGGACTGGCCTGTCCACAGCCCTCCGAAAAGTGGGGGGGGGGGAACTTCGGGGGGCCCCATGTTCATTCGCGGGGGAAATTTCAAAGTGGGGGGGGGGGGTAAATTTTGCTTAAAAATACACAATATTTCCATATTTTCATGCATTTTTACTACTGTGAACGTACTTTCAAGCTAAAAACAATATTTTAGCATTATATATAGTGGTAATTAATGTTTAAAAAACAATTTGCAAACAAAGGACATAAATTTTCAGACATAAAAAATTTTTGGAATTAGTTGAACATGGGGGGTTTCGGCCGAGTGGGGGGACGGACATGGGGGAAAATCTCACGAACATGGGGGGATTTGGAAAGTGGAGAAGGTTCCCCCACCCCCCACTGTGGACAGGCCAGCTGGAAGATCTGCACAGACCATTCTTAATGCCATAGAATCCAATCAATGACTAACCAAACAAAGGCGAACTATATTTTTGGATATCGGGTTCGTCGATGGTAAACCCCTTGAAACCATTGAGAAAAGGTATAGTATAGTCAAGTTGGACTCTATATAATAAAACCATTGGTTGATACATAATAGAAACTCGCTGTAAGGCAAAACGCACAAAACATACCGAAATGTGAAAATTCTATATTTTTGACAAAGGATCGACGAACCATTTTTTGGGCCTCAAGTGGTTCAGTGAGTGATACCACAGAAACGTGTAGACCTGTAGATCTCGATAAGCTGATTACGAATAGTCACAATGCCTGTGTCGCGAGATATGGGCTGCGAAATACTGGTACTCGTATGGTCAGATTTGGCAAAGTACTTTTAACGCGTTTTGTTATTTTGACCCGAAGATGGGGTCGCAGTTCTTACAGTTCAACTAAAGAGCATATCTTTATCACTTTTTTGGCTAAAGTTTTGTCGAAATCCATCTATCCGAAGATGAATTATGAGTGACACCGACAGACAAAAATGAAATTATTACAGTGTTTCTGAGTGGAAACTCCGCTCGCCTAACTTGCCGCAATTCAATTAAATATGCCGTTTTTAATTTAAATATAATTTGTGATGGGCTATACAGAATTTTATGTGATGTATTAAGTTTGGTATATTCTTTCACAGTCAGAAATAAAGTGCAATCGACATCATCGTCGACCGAAATTTCGTTTGATCACAATCAGTCGGAAGTGAAATAGATTGCGTTGTTTTAAATTTAAAATTTATTTAATTTCGGTACAATCAAAATTGTGTTTAGTCGAAATCTATTCATTTCGAACAATAGATTATTTTCTACAGTATTTTTAAATTATATTCTTATTTGGTTGAGGTTACATCAAGTATTTTCCAATATATATTCATTATGTCATTTTTATACTAATGCGGCCACTACTGTAACATGGCAAAACCTTATGCGACAATGTGTTCAAAATGTCAGAACAGTTCTACTACGGACGAACAATTACTACACAATATCTGTAACAGAATCAGTTGTAGACAGAATCAGTTATACTAGAAAGGGTGCTACCTTAAATATAATTATTGAGTAGTTTGCTGTGTTTTTGTAGAATTAAATTTACTAATTTCATTGTTCGCAAGGAAACTTTAAAGTCATTTTAGTTTTTAAGGGGTTGCTTAAATTCTGATAGAATAAATCAAAGAGATTTCGATTGAAATTAACTTGACAGAATTCTACATAAATATCTTGCGATAGCTTTGATTCTAGCAAAATAAGTGGTAGAATAAAATCTATATAACAGAATCGATGCAAGCAGTTTTTTTACCATCTGTCTGTACACACTCGGGCGTACTTCCTCTGAAATCGGCCATTAAGCCATTCGACAAACTAAAACACGTTTTGTACTTAAGCGACTACATAATATCAGCGACTACTGTCTTACTCGAACCAAATGCTCACAAAACGACCGTTAGATGTGGGATAGTACTAACAACTTAGCTGTTTTCGGTGTGACATAGTACGAGTGTTACGTAGCAAGCAGCAGAGCATTTTCTACCTCAGAGTTACTTCACACCGCTTATATAGTCTGATTTAACACAAAGAGGATCTCATATCCAGGCAGGAAATTAGTTTTTATGCGACTTTATTGTATGCATGCTCTTGTTTATGCATTTTTATGCAGTTAGTGCAGTTAGGTTATGATAACCTAACCGACAGTATAGTGATATCTGGCTATGACATCACTACAAAAAGCAGTGGCTTTGATTTTTAAAATGTTATCGGTTTTTAGGAACGGCAGTGAAGCTGCGGTAATGCAGTATCAAGTTTTGTGCAAAAAATATCCAGAAACGTTACCAATTCAGTTAATGGTTCGACTTATTGAAACTGCGGACGAGAAAAATCTGTCAGCAGGTAAGCTTGTTTAGTAAAATTTGTGAAAAAAACATGTTCTTCTTTTATAAGTGTTCTTCATCTGTCAAGAAACTTTTGCAATTAAGTTTTCACTGGGCGAATGTCTTTGTGTAAATTTTGATAGGAAAATGCAAGTTTCTGTGGCTGGCTTTGACAAATAATTAGACTTTTTGTCGAACCTTTACTGTAAAACAAAACTGTTGTCTCAGACTAATTTACGATTGTTTAAAGTCTCGTTGTATATGATTTTTTATGTGTGCCAGGCTGCTCAACAGTTAGCTTGAAAATGTTTCTATCTGTTAATCAGTTTGCTTACACACGTTCTGAGATTCAGTGTTTATTCAACCTACGTAGTAACAACATAATAATATCGAGCTGAGTTGTAGTGCAATGTTGATTAGTTTACATAAATATTGCGTAATGACAATTATTAGTATTATTGGTGAAATGAAATATGACACTTACAACCGCTTTCACACACTGACTGCACTACAATTTGTTCTTACACCGACTGCAGCCTTGAAAACTTGCTACCTACTGCGGTTTTTTTCTGCGAAAATAATTCGAAGTACGTTGATCAACATGCGTCTATATACTACACGCATTGATACATTTTAAATTTATACTAACTGCTTTATTTATAATCTGGGGTGAGGTGAGTTCACTGGAGAGTCGAACTTTTAGCGCTAGCAAAACTTAGATATCTAAGGAAACCGGCTACAACAATATTTCTATTTTGAAGACAATTTAATGAAAGTCATAATATGGGACACTGGCCTTATTCGTACACGTATGCTACAAATGGATAACGACGGACGTCAGGACAAAGTGCCACCACAGTAAAGCC
Source organism: Trileptium ribeirensis (assembly GCA_030248225.1). NCBI lineage: Eukaryota > Metazoa > Nematoda > Enoplea > Enoplida > Thoracostomopsidae > Trileptium > Trileptium ribeirensis. The sequence goes on from JASANE010011438.1 coordinate 20,473, forward strand.
GGTCCCACTTGAGCGGAGGGGGTGGTTGGACCGATACGTGGGATGTCCCCAGATTTTCACTAGATTTCAAATGGGCAAAGCTGTAAACACAAGAATGTGGATGCCAACAGTAATTATGTATAACTCGAATCTCAATGGGTTGCTTGTGATCTCCTATTCTGAAAAATTGTTGTAGTAAGGGTGAAATGGTTGTAGGTTGTAGCTTAAGCACAAAAGGTTGCCATCTTTTTCTGCTAACATAAGTTAAACATTAGAATATGGATGTCATGAATGTCAACAATAATGTATATATATCTCGAATCTGAATGGGCTCAGTGGGATCTAAAATTTGAAAATTGTTGTAGTAAGGTGAAAATGGTTTTAGCTTAAGTACAGCTTAAGCTGCCCTTCGTTTCTGCTAACATGTTAAGTTACTGATTGTATAAATGATATTAAACAAGTTATTGCACAGAAAATTTACTGTCGACTCGATTTAAGCCGCATATTAAAATACAGTTTTTATATTTTGTTTTATAGCATTCAACACGAGTATATCAAACGAAGGAGCCGTTCGTGCTCGACTGTATTTAACCCTCGCTTTGCTTCGAGCCTACAAAGTCGAGGCCGCAAAGAAAGTGTTCGATGTAAGAATTTATTAAAAAGATTACCGTATAAATGTTGTGTCAGTTTTATCCTGTGACGAATGTCTGCTTTAGGGTCAGATTTTAGCTTTGTATGGGCACAGCGTTGCATTTTTGTTACGGGATAAATATTTACTGGAATTCGTGTGTGCTGTGCTGGCATGTCATAGCACTTGGATTTCGGGGACATCCCACGAATAGTGGTAGCAAATTCGTGGCCAATAATCCCAAGGAGGGGGAGCATCCCAAAAAATGAGAGCGGCATGTAAACAATTTTGTAGATTTGTAAAAAAGGCTTGCCATATCCGCAAAAGCAACTTAGAATGAATATCTCAGCAGCTGCTACGCCAACAGCGCTGTAATATTTGTTTATTTTGTAGTTGAAATTAAAAATGCTATCACATCTATGGATTTCTATTGTCAGATCTTGCATTTTTCTTTATCGACAAAACATTTTGTTAATGGAGTTTCATCGCGTTTTAGGTCCGCTGATGGAATCGCACACGCGCACATAGGAGTCGTGTCTTTATTTTCCCCTTACTTCGGAAACCCGGTACCATCATATCCCGTTCGTTCGTACATAAATTTTTTAGAAATTTTTTGTTTGAAATAAAATAAAAAAATTTAAATTGTTTTTTCTCATTTATAAGGTGTATTAATTTAAAAAATGGAAGAAACGTGGGACAGGTTTTGCCGTCCAATATGTTTCCTGTGCCAATGATGAATCCTGGAAAATATTTTTCACAAATTTTTATATTTCGCGTGGGGGAATTTCGCATTTTTATTGTAAATATTTTAAAATATATTTCTAAAAGAATGTTTTTGACATACATATAGTTGTAACGTGTTTTGAAGCAGAAAATTAGTCAGAATTTTTTAAAGTTACTTTTGGCACATTATGTGTTTTAACTTGTTTTTAAAGAAAAATTCCCAATTTTTGCACTAGGTGATGGAATTATGATTTTTTCAAACGTTATTTTCTCAAAAAATTTTCGTTTTCATTTTTGTTGTTTTTAGTGAATTCGGATAAAAAAATTGAAAATTTTTGCGTTATAAAAAATTGCTACTGTCGTTGTTCTAAGCTCATCATTCATAAAGGCTAGTTATTGTTGTTGTGATGCCGAATTTGGAACGGAGCTGTAAAATCTAATAAACTCAAGGGAATGTAATACTACGTTTTTGAAGGTGCGATGATGGAGCATGCCTAAGGAAATACTAAATAAATGCTGTTACTATATGAGGCAGGAACAACGAGCCATAGTTGTGGTCGAACATCGAGCTTACAGCAGTATGTTATTTCAAGGCGGGTGCCAGCTAATGCTAATCTTGGACAGAATGTCAGTATAGTTTATCTCTGGCTTCTCCACGGACCTTGGCAGCCTGGGGGGAGGCATCGGTCGGCAGACTTGTCGATCCAAAGCTCGTAATGATATCTAATCGAGAGGGAGGTGGACATGTCATACCGGGGAGCCCCCGGTTAGGAGAAGCCAGGATGTGTATTGGCTAAAAACTTATGTAGATTTATTTCTAGCAAGTTAGAGTTGAACAATTTAGTATAAGTGTGGCGCACAAAACTTTAACGACAACGTGGCTCCTAACATCTGGCCTGTCCACAGCCCTCCGAAAAGTGGGGGGGACTTCGGGGGCCCCCATGTTCATTCTCGGGGAAAATTTCAAAGTGGGGGGGATAAATTTTGGTTAAAAATACAAAATATTTCCACATTTTCATGCATTTTTACTACTGTGAACGTACTTTCAAGCTAAAAACAATATTTTAGCATTATAAATAGTGGTAATTAATGTTTAAAAAACAATTTGCAAACAAAAAACATAAATTTTCAGACATAAAAAATTTTTGGAATTAGTTGAGCATGGGGGGTTTCGGCCGAGTGGTGGGGACGGACATGGGGGAAAATCTCACGAACACGGGGGGATTTGGAAAGTGGGGGGTCCCCCCCACTGTGGACAGGCCAGAACATCTCTGAATGTGTTTCGGATTATATGATTTATTAATCCATGATACTTTCCTGACTTCGTTTTGCGTAACCGGTCTTTTCCTGTACGGTATGAGGTGAGATTTTATCTTATCGGCGATGATAGCTGAAAGTGTGATAGCGGCTATTGTAATTTTCTTGGCGAATTTTAGCGGATTGTAGCTATATCGTTAGAAAAATAGAACACCTGAGAATGGGCGGTTTGGGGTTACACCCCCTCCCACTTATGCTTAGGCTTGGCATTCGGCATAGCTTAGGCTAAGGCCTCGACTTGATATATCAAGGACGAAATAGCATGCATATCACTTCCACTCCTAGAAGTTACAGTGGCCATTTTACTTTAGCACTTTTTCTAGGATTTTGCTCACGGTCCCATGTTACTCTCAATGTTGTTCGCATTTCGAAATCTTTTACTTCGAGTTTATATACCACTTACTTTAGGAATTTGCTCACGATCTCATCTTACCCGATTTGATGTTCGCGTTTCGGAACCTGTTACTTTGCGGTAATATGGTATGTGAATTTTGTTTATATTTTTTGAACATAAAGAATAATTCATACGTACACGCAAGAATTTACAAGGGTGAAGATTACATACTTTGTAAACTAGTGATATTGTTGGAAACATTGAAATTATTATGTGGGTTCATTTGACTTTCGTTGAAAACACATTCGTATAATCAACCTTGCCGGAGCGAGGAATGGTTAGGGAACAGAATAATTTTTAAGAAGTCACAAAATTCACGACTTTTATGTAATCAAATTATGCATGACGGAGCGTTCCCAAACAACTGATGAAACCAGGTCGGTCCGGGCCACTACTAATGTGAACAGTACTTCTCGAACCATTGTTCTGTGTGTTCTAAATTGATTATACAACGTCAGAGTCATTCGAAATACAGCAATCGCCACAATTAACCGTTGCTCGGTGGTTACAACTTGCTCGTGGTATAATTTTATGCATAAATTTAGTAGCTTGGTTTTTGTTAACTTGTTGCTTGCTCGTAAGGTGACATTCATTCGTGGAGAGTACTGTACGCATGGCTGTCTCACATGGCTCTATGTTATCCCCACTGTATTCAACTTTAATGCCATAGGGTAGTGCGGAAAACTATATTTAGTGCGGCGGTGTCATGCACGACAGGACCGGCGCTCAATTCACTCATCGACCGGTTATGACGAAATGCAGTCAGTGATTTTTCACCGTTCTGGCAATCTAGCGAAGTGATGCGGTTCACGAAACAATAAGTTCATATTGTAGCTGTCCGGCTTGTAATGATATGAGCGAACGGTGCATATCTACTGAGACTTACCGGCCTGCACCAACTCAAAGGGCTTCAAAATTTTTGTCGTCGCAGGATTCTCTGTGTTTATAGTGCTTGCCCAAGCACGAAATTATACGTTGAATGTATTTAGCAACTACGCGCAGCCACAACTACAACAGAAAACAATAGACTACTGTGCTATACGCCACGCATAGGTCGAGAGCAGAGATGCCGTCGGCAATCTTTAATGCAAGCGCTTCGACAACAAGATCCGTCGCTGAGATCGATCTATAGTGTAACGTGGAAGTGACAAACCTGAACGATTGCAAACCACATTTCCATGGATTCACATACAGATGCTAGCGAAATCAAATCCTACAGATCATCGCTAAAGCAACTGCGAGAAACGTATTGCGACATATACAGTACATGGAGGTGCTCCGCGTTTGTGATGTAGATCAAGAGTATTTAAAGACGTGGTGATAGATATTTTGACAATCGATAGATGTTTTAGTACAAATAAAATTATGTCGATACATTGCACTCGTCAGAAGAAATATGTTCTAAAATGCGAGAGTACAGGTGGAACGTACCACAGCTGGTCTTTCCAATTGCCGAAAAAAGAGGAGGATAGTCATAAAGGGCATGTTCATTGTCGGGGGAAAAATCTCGATTAGGAGGAGGTGGGGCGAAATTTCAATTTTTACGCATATTTTTGGCCAGTTGTTGGTATGTGTACACATTCTGATTGCCTTATTAAATCACCCAAGGCTACGAACAAGTCTTTTCTACCATTTAGTATTTTTATATGTTCTGAATATTTATATAAACCATGAAGGGATTTTGGCCAGCGTGGTGGGAAAATCAAAAGTGAGGATCTCCCGTAACGGAGAGGCCAGCAAAGTGAATACAGCGGAAACGTCAGATTAATTTGTATAGAAATATGGGTAGAAATAAATGCGAAATCTATCAAAATTTCGATCGATTTCGATTAAACTAAATTTCTATCGATTTCTAATAAACCAGTATTGTCGATCGTCTTCAATTGAACGAAATTTCGATCGATTTCAATTAAACGAAATTTTTTTCAATTTTTTTATTCTGCGCGGAATTAAATAAATTTTAAATTTATACACTTTCTATTTTTGATTATGCGAAATTTCGATCGATTTTGTTTATGTTCTAATGCGATTAAGCGAAATTTCGATCAGTTGCGATCTCGATCTTTTCAATTGCCCTACCTGTTGACTGGGACTGTAGTTTTATCATGTTTCATTGCTTTTCTTTCTTCTGCAATTCTTGGCTGGCCACAACGCGCTATACGTCTTTTGTTTTATGAAAATAATCCCTGTCAGTCAGCAATGCGCCGGTCCACCCATGAGATCATTCTTTTTAGTCAGCAATGTACGATTCGACCTGTTTTGTGAAATATTTATACTGTTTTGGACGATAAATAAAATTTTATTTTGTGTTGAAAAAACGGGTTGCCTATTAATCTTTTAAAAACCTGTGTTAATGTTTACTGTTTGGTTATTTTTCAATTAATATTTAGACAAAATTATTGTTTATTGTATTCATGCTTTCACACAACGCCGCCAGATTTATCTCCCGAAGGGGTATCCGACAGCATGTCACCCCTGAAGACGTGCACTGGTACCCTGGGCAAAGCGTTTACTCTATAAAGTTTTAGATATTGTTTTTAATGGTCCTTCTTCTGAAATGCCGCAACTTCCTAAAGATATTTGCTGCAATTGTCGTCAGTATCCCGAGTAGCTGCTAGTTAAACTCCTTGTGTTGACGTCTGTCGCAAGCGAGAGCTTCCGATATTTAGCCCATGATCTTTTTCCTTACATCCTAAGGTTATCCGGATCTAACGCGGCTACAATTCACGATCAGAATAAAATACATTTATCTAGACATTGATTGTATTTATAAATCGTGCCTTCGTAACGTTTTTAACGAAATATATGGTACCGAGTTTTCGGTATAGGGGGGTAGGGGGGCTTACCCCACTCGCCGCGATTCTGACCCCTATTGGCGACCTCCCCCTATTTCGCTGACCCCTATTTTTTCCATTTTGACCCCTATTGTAAAAAATAATTTTAACACTTTAAAATATTTATAAACTATAAAAATTCAATATTTTACTAACCGTTAATTTGTGTTGTTGTCAGCGGGAGTCAGACATCCATGACACATATTGGTGTTGTTGGTGCGTACGTTTGGCGGTGGTTCATTGTGGTGTGATCGCCGAGTGAGTGTTAAACGTGGAAGTTATCGCCCCTATGCTGCCGCCTTCGCCCGCCGTTAGACTTTCGCCGCCGTGTTTACCCCCCCCCATCGATGATATGATATTGGGAGTCGGGAAGTGCCTATTGGCACAACCCGCTCGGCCCAGGCTGAGCGTCAGCCTGGTGCCCGGCGCCGCCACTATCGTCATCATCATCGACATTAGCACCGCCGCATTCCGCTTCGTCGTAAGCTACTGATTCACCGACGTCTTAATTAGTTCTCGTCCCCCCTATTTACATCTTCCCCCCTATATAGGGGGGGGGCTCTGACCCCTATGGTTTTCGAAAGTCCCCCTATTGAAAATGCTCCACCGAAAGCACGGTGGTATATAAATAATTTTTATTATTGTTATTAAAAAAATAACGATTTGAAAATTCACAAGTTTGCAAATGTTATACAGTTTACAAGTGCAGTACGCGCCAGAAATAACCTTCAGGTCACGAGCGAGCGACAGTCATTTTTGGTGGGTACTTTAACTACAAAAAAATAACTGTACATAGCTGCATAATGCTAAATATTTGTTCACAACTCGATAGAAAGCAACTTGCTCTAAACTTAAAAGAATTATTAATTTTAAAAGTAGTTAGCCACGTACTCGCTTGAATGGACCGTAATTTTAGGTTAGTATTGCGTAGTTTGAGGTTTTTCTTCTCACGACGTTAAAGCTGTACTAAGCGCCGCAGGTGGTGAATTCCCAACAACCGTAAAAGTTGAACTATGATGATATTTTAAAAAGAAACAAAACGCAAAACCCAGGTCCGAGATCGTATTGCTTAGCTATGTATGTTATAAAATGGGCTATAATTTAAACATCACAAGATATAATTCAAGAAATGACTAAAAATTTCATGGACTATTGCAAGTACCATCAGCTGAGACATAGCCAAATATAGCAAAAACACAGCTAGAGGACAATTAATATCTGCTACAAAATGGTATAATGGGTTATCTTCATTTTCTATGTTGCTGTAGTGGCTTTAATATAACAATATTATGTACTTTCTCTAATTTAGTGCACTAAAGGCCCAACGGTAGTTCGGAGTACGCTCCACATTTAACTCGAATTGTTTAATCTTAAAATTTCAGGAACGCAAAGTATTGCCTAAATTCATTGAATTCATGGGCGATTACTACACTACATTGCCGATGATTGAATTTACTAATTCAATGATTGATCATTTGTGTATGTTTGATTTTTATTTTTGTAAAAGTTTTTTACTTCAAAAGTTTAGGAAAAATATTAGGTGTTACAAAAGTCAGATCTAACAGTTTTTTATAATGTGTATTGTGAATGTTTTCTAATAATTGTAGCTGCTTCGTGTGTGTAATGTCCGTTCGTGTTTGATTGGGGTCACTAAAGTTGTTTGTGTAGCAAAGCAAAACGCAACAATATTTTCTAGTCTGGCTCCTCCTTTCGCCGAAAATTTTCCCAGGGGCATGAACTGGGAGCCGACCATGGCTTAAAAATTCAGTAATGTTTTTCAGCGAAAATTGTTAAACATGATCTTAAAAATGGTGCAATAACATATCGAGTTTAAAAGCAAATTTTCAACCATTTATTTACTGGAATTAGTTATGATTTACTTAGTCAAGTTTTCAACGTCAGAAAAATATAGTCAAGTTTATATCTACTGGTCTCTGTTTTTACCGGAAGGAAGCCAAAAATTTACCAGTGGTATTTTCGAGGTACCGCAACCGGTGGCGACCGTTTTCTTCTTGGAGCACCAGAAAATGCCAGGGCCCCGACCCTACATTGGAGAAGCCGAAAAGTGCCTGATGAACAAATTAAACTGAAATTTAGACCGAAAATATCGTATTGCTTGAAGCTGGCCTAGCTTCCGTTGAAGACGGCGCTAAATGTATGGGACATTCATTTATTATGGTGGATCAAACATAAACACGCACATACACCTCACCCGCAAACAAAACACATGGGTCATCGATATTGAGCCGCAGAGGGATGCTGGTACCGGTACGAACAAGTTGTTTCCACTAATACGTGAGTCTACTTTAGCTGCGTACACTTGAGTTGTGCTTTTGTCAAGTCAGATCAGGATCGTAAAACCGATGAGTGTACGCGAACAGTTTTCCCTTAATATGTAAGTGAACAAAGATTTGTGGTATAGCAATATGTAGGTGCTTTTCGCGGTTGCTATTTTGTGATTTATCGTCACATTTTTGTGACCGTGCGCAGGAGACAACGGGACTAATAATACTACAATACAACACAGACATAAACCTCGCATATAGCTGTCTGATTCAGGATGTTTTTCTTGAACGCTGATAACCGTGTGAAATGTAGGAATGTGCGCGTTCGTACATCTCAGAGCCATTGTTCGCGTTCGATTATGTGCGAATACCGATTGCAGAAACGCGAACGATGCATTTCGTGATTTTGACAAAAGCAACCCTGGTGTACTCACTAAAGTGGCCTCACGAATAATAACAGGTTAGTGGGACACCGGGTTCTTTGTCATAACGTCAGCTTTTTGACTTATATCGTAATAACTTTAAATAACATGTTTCAGTTTTTACTGATGTGCTGCACAGTAAGACGCGTCTATAATATTTAATTAAAACTTTAATTTCCTCGAAAAGGCATTGAATTTAATAAGTATTTTCCCTGTACACAGTTTCTTCGGTGTCGTGCACAGCTAGTTCATTTTAAATTTTAATAGAAGCATTTGAATATCCCACGAGTGTCTCAAGCTCAGCTATCAGAAGTTGTGCATCTGATATAGCACTACTGATTGAGCAGCAGCATTTTAGAATAAAAAAAATAATAATCCTTTTTTGAAATTTTAACTTCTGTACTGCGGATTAATCGATTGCGGTTACGAAGCTTAGTGCTGTTTGGATCAGGATAGGATACCATAGTCATTATAATCAATTATTATAACTTAAGCATAAATGTTATAGAATGACCAGGCCAAACAAAGGAACATGAACGTAAGCGCTATAGCGCACAGTCGTTTTCAAACTAGTTTGCGTGAGGTTACGTGTAAACGCGTGTACGCGCACATGCCTTTGAACGTCTTTGACTACGTGTGCGTTAAAAGGAAGCTAATTTCGTCCGTGGCTAATTTAGCGTAATGTGTTCTCAAATTAGTAGGCTAAGCATTGGACTTTTACTTGGCATACAAAACCCTCTCTACATTGTAGCGCATCTGTTCAACCTCATTCAAATCAAGTTTCCCATAGCGTATCACGTAAAGTTTTGTCCTGGGATGGTCGTATAACGTTTCGTACCCAGAAGTAGCTTTGGCCAAATGAACTTTTTATGGGAGACTTGTCAAGTTTTTCCCGCCGCTGTTTATGTTGTTTTGTGTTTTGATGCCTAATATTTAGCTTCTCCATTCGCTGAAAATTTTGGCTAGGGCGGCACCTGATTTTGCCAAGGACGTGCACTGGGGACCACTAAGGTTCAGCTAATGCCGAAGCAGGAAGTCGAAATTTAAAATTTTCAAAACTTATTTTTATGCGAAAAGGATTAAAATTGTTAATAAATGGCTTCAGAAACGATACAAAAACTTGAACTTTTGCGCAGAGTTGCTGTTCGTCTGAAATGCAAATACCCTTGGTTGAGTTCGACCTGGCACAAAATGGCTAATTTGAAGCAACCGTAGGGTATAATTAACCTAAGTCATTATGTTATTCTATGATCATTCTCCTAAACAAGAATTTGGTGCCTTTCGAAGACAATGGGAATCACACCGTTTTTTAAGAGGAAATTTTAAATATAATTAAAATATGTTGTACTGTCGAACACCATTGGCGATCTCCGACTTATTGTTTAGCTTTCCTACACCATTACATTTGCATATGTTTTAATTTTAGATTATGTCAACGATTGGTCAAATGCATTAGACGTTTACAATGTAGTACGAGAATATATGCCATCGTTTGTGTTTCCAGCTAAATTTTATTACAAACTTGCGACGCTTCTAAAGGCTAACGGTCAGGCGGTACCTTTCGAACAACCGTTGCCGATAGCAACTCCTGCTTCTTATTCTGGCAAAATTTCAACAAACGTAACAATAACTGATGAAACAAAGAGTCGTCGTGTTACCATGATGAAGTTGGAACCGGCGGTCAGTATTTTTATTATTGCAAGCGGTATTAGCACTATAGGTTTGTTTGTTTTATGTAGCTATTAGTAGCGTAACAGATCAATACGGATCGTTAATTAATCGTGGATTAATCTTGACCATTGCCTAATGGCAAGCTTTTCTCGAAATCCCATTATCTTGGCCACACTCTAATGGCCAACATTTGCAATAATCCTGGTCATGCTCCAATGGCCAACATTTATAAACTCCCCAATATTCCGGGCCACACTCCAATGGCCGCCTGGCCAATGGCCAATTTATAAGGGTCATTTCACGAAACCATGTCATTTTAGTCGGGGGGGGCTACATCGGCACTTTTTGGCCCATATCACCAGTCTTTTGTAAGGAAATTTAATGTCGCTGTGAGATGTATGTCGCTGTGAGATGTAGCTTATCCGACGATCATAACGAGGTATGGTGGACCTCTGTACCCCAAACATAGCAGGAGCCAGAGGCCCTCAACCCGGGTTGGTCAAATGAAGCCAAAAACACATGTCCTAATATAAACGTTCGCCGTATCGCTAGCACGTGATACATATATGTGTTTTTCATTTCACTGTGATCCATTGGTATTTGCTAATTTTTCCAGAAAAACTTGGCAGTAAGCATCGACACTGAAGCTGACGTCAAGCTTCCGAAAATTTTTTTCGTGACATGTAGCCCCCCCCCGACCAAGGTCAAATCTGGCAGCTTTCAGACGCTGGTAAATAACGTAAAAGTGCACTAGCGCCAAAAGTGCTATATAACGGTAATCGCATTCAGTACAGGTGTTATTGAAAAAAAAGAATATCAGCGTCTGTCCATGTGTTATTTCATTATGAGGTCGAAGGTCATAAAATGCCAAAAATGGGGTATGCAAAATGTAGCCCCCCTGACCTGACCAAACTTAAATTTAAAAAAGCCAAATTTAGCATACAGTCTTACAATAGGCCGGATATAAACATAGTAAAGCCCCACTAGAATCGACCCATCTATTAAAAATTTTTAATGAAAATGTAGCCCCCCGACCTGGCGTGTAGCCCCCCCCGACCGCATGTATAATAAAAGTAATCGAAGGTCGCAAGAATCATATTAGTATATAAGTTCATCATCATTGCACTATGATATGGGGCCGTGCTGTTAACTGGGCAGCTAGGAAACCCTTCTGCCTGCCCGCACATCTATTACACGCATTGTCCTTGGTATCATCACTTAAATGTAAACTGGTCATAGATCAATTGTATTTGTTTTACACCAGCTTACATCTAGAATGTATAGAAGTAGCTAAAGTTTGGCGCGTTGCATGTTGTGGGAAGCTGTAGCCCCCACGACCTGAGGTGTAGCCCCCCCGACCTGAGGTGTAGCCCCCCCGACCTGAGGTGTAGCCCCCCCCGGCCTGAGGTGTAGCCCCCCCCGACTCAACATATCGGGGTGCCATTTTTTTACAAGGCCTAAGGATCTGCCTGAAATTTTTTCTCAGACGTCCCCCGCTCATGGTTGGTTTGTGAGCATAAAATGGTATGTGTAGGTGCTGTCTCCGTTGCGCTAGCTAGAAAAACTTCTGCGACTGGCTTGTTCTAAATTGGTCGATTTTAACCCCAATAATGCCCTAGCAGCATCAATTTTAGGTCGCAAGTGCTCCAAATGGCTTGACTAGGACCATTTTGGATGGACTTGCATAAAAACAGACCATGGTTCGCGTGTCACTCCGTCAACACTACAGAATAATGACTTATTTCGGATTAAAATTTGACCCCCAGGGGGGGCCTTTGCAACCCCTGTAGCAGTTTTCAGGTAGCTCGTTTTGCATAGAGACCTCGATATTCGAAAAATTCAGGGTTTTTTTACATCGAAAGGGGTCTAGACACTGTACATTCGAAAACGTTTCGAAATTACATACATAATAATACAGATGAAGTATAATATATACATACACATATATAAACATAACACATAAGGTATAAATATCTTCATTTATTCCCTTTTAGCACCATATTGATGCACCAATTGATACTTTCGTCGCCGTGCATGAACTGGGTGGTCGTACACGAATGCCGTTATGACTACATTGCCTTCTGTCACCACACATAATATGTACCCTGGTTCACCTGTCCATCCTCGATAGCCAATAACTTTGTTGAATATTTTGAAGTGATCCACCCGATTATCTTGTCGGTTGAAGTGATCGTCTCGATTGAACACCGTTTCGTAGATTTTTGCCTTGTAATCGTTGATGAGACGTGAATTTCCACTGGCAACGTGACCAGTATGACCAGGTACAAAGTGTTTACTGAAGTGGAGAAACATGACAGACTGTTCTCGATGAATGAAAGTGTAAACTGATTTAATAAATTGAAATACACTGGTATATATAAACATTTCATCCCTGCCAAAGGAATCATCAGATGGCTTTACACCGTATACACGGTATGGGCTACATTATGTTTTTTTCTTTTTACCTCAAATCAAACATATAACACAGCTTAATAATATCATCATGATATTCAACAATCAACAATGATAATTCATACAATGACTGTTTAAAATTGTTTCTTTCTTCATTATAAATTCAACTGCCTTTATCACCGCTTGTCGTCGTCGTTTAACCTTGATCAAATTTTCTTCTTCTTTCGATCGCCCGTCAATATAGTAGCCTGTTGCTTCACATTGACGTCGAAACTCATCCACCCGGTTTTGCCAATAAGCAATTTCCTTCTGAAGATAAGTATTGCACACATACTGATCCATTATTGATACGCTTCGCGAATGTTGATTCCAATGTATCGTTGACGAATCACTTTATCCAAATCGTACGTTGCGAGATGCTTCATAAATCTTGCTCCCATATAATGGTGGCTGAATATGTATCCACGATAAATACAAACCGATCGTACCAATATAAGTCCGTGTTGATATGGAATCGATAAGTTCATAAACAAATGTTCAAATACGTCGAATAGATAAACCATCTGTGCGTTCCTTTAAGACCTTTCGGTGGTTTGAGTCGAACGTTGAAGTGTAGATTTGATGATGTTTTATTGATCCATTTAATATCATAACCATTTGCCGGATACCATTTTTCGCTTGATCGTTTGTCCAGTCGTCGAAGCATAGACTTTTCGTACAATTTTCGAGGTTCCACGTCGTAATAGTACTACGCTTTACACTTACGAACAATATAACCGTCTCCACAACAACAGCTACAAATAATACAGCATATAATATAATAAAACGTTTGTTATCCATGGTTGATTCAACTGATTTCTAAAGCTATTTAAGACATTTTATTCCAAAACACTTCTTATTTGAGTTAATGTTCAATTCAGCTGTAAATTCTCGCATTACGAAATGACAATAGCCTTTTCAACTCCTCTACAAAATCAATTGATAGTCTTACCTGTCCATCTGGTGGGTTTGAAAGATAATTGCGGTCACTACTATGATCTCTGCTCAAATCAATATAAAATATTTGATAGCCTGAACCTTGTCTAATGCCAACTTCTGTTAATCCCAAATTTTCTGTTATGCTGTTTAATGCATATAATGTATTGTAAAACAATCTCATCATTGCCAGCCTTACACGGTAAATATATATTACACGGGTATCTGTCATCGTTCATAAATACTGTAAAGCTATTCATATCTGGTAAACTCAACTTAAACAAGTTTGACTTTGGTGCACCAGCATATGCTACTTGTGTTGTACCCCAAATGTATATTCTACGGGGTAATGTTCCTTCAAAAATTGTCCAATCCACGTTTTGTAACCCTTTATTTACTGAAAGTGTTTGAATCTTGTAGGAAATTTGACCCCACTACTATTTAAAATTTTATCTTGATATTCCAGAGCTTGTTTTGTTAGCCTTGCTTTTGGTATGTAAAGTGTAAAATCGTTTATTCGAACTAAAAGTTTATTAGTTGGTTCATGCAACAAAATTACTGACGGTGAGCTTCGAGTAAATTTAAACTCTAGTCTACTTTTCGGGGTAGGTAGGTGGGTGTTAAATGTGCGTCTGTAATGATAGGAAAGTAAAGTTCACATTTTTGTGACATTGCAGTCAATGCATTCCTATAAACGGAACCTTCGTTTTCTTGTAGATCATCAAACATATACGTCTGATCCGGTTTATACAGACATCCTGCTAAATATTGTTTCCTTTGCTCCTCAGTCATATGTAGCATGCATAGAATATATGTCATCCAAGGGTAATGCTTTTGATTGAATGTTATAGGTTCCCCATTAAATTTCATTTCAACTGACGAGAATAGTGCATAACCATATTGCCATGTAACCAAACATATTGCATGGTGAAAATTTAAGATTTGCCTCTTTAATCTCTTAGCCATCACCCTTTATAATTTGAAATTCAATATATGCGAAAATTTCTGATATATCAACTAAATCAAAAGCACTTTTACCAATTTTAAAACGAAAGGAATCATTCGTATCTATGCTTGGCAGCGTGGTTTCACATGCGACTTCCACCAGCTGTGTTGAGATTATCGATTGCTGAACAGGGTATTGATTTCCCTGCCAGTTAAGTTTTTCGACGCCGCATTCGTTTGCCATGTTTGCTTTTCTTCTTCTTGTGATCCTTTTTAAGACTTTTCTTCTTTACATTTTTCTTAACGCTTTTGAATGCTACTGCATTAAGCTGTTTTGACAAATTGAAGCATAAAGGTAGCGCCATATTGATGTATAACACTTGCGTCAATCCTTTTTAAGAACTTATGAAAAATATAACCGAATAATCATTTTTGCTCCTTGAAAATACTCCACTGGTTTGAATTCACAGTCGACGACCTCAAAACCCAGCACTTTAAACATACAATTATTCAAGTCCAACGACGTGGTATTTTTAGGTGCTGATATAACATGTAGCAATGGTTTGTATCTTCCATTCACTAGTCTATCTTTCACAAATGAACCCATAAGAAAGGTAGGTTTGTACGTTTTAAGATCCACACATTTATTTCCAGTGTGTCTTCCATTTTTAAGTGTATATTCTCAAAGCCAAAAAAAACTTGAATTTCGGAAAATAATTTTATTTCTGCGTTATCTAGCAAATATACACTAACTATATCACAGCACGGGTTAACAGTAAACTCAATGCTGGTACTGAACATGTTTAGATATGATAATAGATTATCAACTGTATAGTGTCCCTTTTCAACTTTAAATTGTTTCCAAGATTTGTTTGTAAAGTAGTCAATGGTACCTCCTTTTATGTTTACATACCTATCGGGAAGCTGTACATCCAATACTGGTTGCACAAAATGCCGTTGGAAATTCAACAACCGGTTCGCTCAAGTCACAAACAACTACAACCTCCATTATTGATGATAAGATTTTATTGATGCTTTTTAAGAATATTATACACTGTATTGCACAACAAATAAAAATCATTTGTATATTTACATCCAGTGACTACCACATTCCCGCTACTGAAAATCAAAGCAACCCCTTTATTTAAGGTGAGTTTCATGCTATTATGCAATTCAGTTTCATACATTACGGTGTAACTACCTCTTAGTTGCTCGTAAAGATGTGTTAAATTCAGGGTAAATCCACTTCTTAGTAAACCAGCTACATTTACAACATGTGCTTAAGGTTTTGAGAAGCATTAATAGTTTTTGTAATGTTTCTCTCGCTCTATTAAAAATTTCATTTCCTTCAAATTCTGACCTAACACCAACTAATACAAGTTTTCCATTTGAAAAAGTTAATATAGTTCCTCTAGGTTGAAATTTCCAAATACCACCATTAAACCGCAACATATCATAATCAAAATCATCTATTTCACATGATAAGTACATCAAGTCAACACTACATCCAATGTTCGTTGTTATTGTCATATTGGTTATTTGGCTTCGTCTCGAATTTCCATCCAAAGTCCACCCAAAATATTTTTTTCCTTTGCACTGCGAGACATCGCGATTTGACTGATTGTAGATACTTTTGCCGATCCCCCAATACTGATCCCATCGCGGTTCCGAGCTTCGCATGGGATGCGTGTTTGAAGAAAACGGGTGCTCGTCTAGGTCTTATTACCGACGGCGACATGTATCAATTTTTCGAGGATGGTATTCGAGGTGGTGTCTCAGTCATATCACATCGGTATGCGAGGGCGAACAATCCGTACGTCAACGGATACGACAGCTCTCGGCCGCGCGAATACATCATGTACCTCGATGCGAACAATTTGTACGGATGGTCAATGGTTCAAAAACTACCACACGACACCTTCAAATGGATGTCGCGTCAGGAGATTGACAATGTCGAGTGGTCAGCGGTCGATGCAGGCGGGGACATCAGATACGTGCTCGAAGTCGACCTCGAATATATACCCCAAGAGCTTCACGACGACCACAATGATTACCCCCTCGCACCGGAGTGGCTTCAAATTAACGATAATATGCTCTCGGATTATTGTCGGAATATCAAGGAAAAACTCAACGTCACCGATGCAGCTGTCGAGAAGATGGTACCAAACCTCTACGACAAGAAGAATTATATAGTTCATCTCAAGAATTTACAATACATTGCTCTTGGTATGAAGTTAGAACGGGTTCATCGCGTAGTGTCGTTTCATCAGCGGACGTGGATGGAACCATACATTAGGTTCAATACGGAGATGCAGAAAAACGCAAAGAGCGATTTCGAAAAGGATCTATGCAAACTACTCAACGACGCAGTTTTCGGCAAGACGATGGAAAATGTGCGCTGGTACGTCGACGTCAAGCTAGTCACAGATGAAAATAAATATGAAACATTAGTGGCAAACCCTCGGTACTCGATGTCGTAGATCTTCAACGAAGACCTCGTCGCGGTCAAAATGCAGCGAAAATCGGTGAAACTATGCGAACCTATTTACGCGGGCTTTACAGTGCTCGATCTTTCAAAGACTCATGTACCAGTTTCATTACAACTACATGAAGAGCCTCTACGGCGATCGATGCAAGTTGTTATTCACCGACACCGATTCACTATGCTATTCGGTAAAGACCGACGATGTCTACAACGGCATGCTTAGCAATGCAGTTTTTTTCGATACCAACGACTACCCCCGTGACCATACACTATTTACAACGATGAACAAGAAGGTTCTTGGTAAAATGAAAGACGAAACGGCGCGAATACCGATCGAGGAATTCGTGGGGCTCAGGTCGAAGATGTATAGTATTCGGATGAGTGATGGTATCGAGAAGAAGCGGGCAAAAGGTATAAAGAAAGGGGTGGTAAAGAACGATATACGACATCAATGTTACGTGGATACACTATTCGAAGGGATAAATATGAGACATTCAATGAACCTAATACGGTGTAGTAAACATGTGGCATGTCGGCGTAACAATACGACATAAAATGAGACGAGTGATTTACTAACAGTAAGGAACCACTTATATACAGAACATGTACAGTGACACGTATATTTGATTGTCCAATAGGAATGTTACAGCGAATATGAATAATGACACGTATCAATAATCAGTCAATCAGCGGCGAACAGCACTTCTGCCATTGAGTCTGTTTCGAATCCTTCAATAACCCAAGACCACGTCAGCCCTGAAGCATCTCGTATGGATCCTGCCGAGCGTCGCACATGGCTGAGGTTAGGGGTCGTCGTTGAGTATTTGAGGGCCGTCGTAGAACTCCCAGAGTGCTGCCACAGTATTCGCCCGCCAGTCTTGGATCAGGTATACCCAAGACGATCCGGAAATCGCACTAATCGTCCCGCTCGTGTTTTCCGACCATCGGTCGACAGGTAGGTTGAAACTGCTGTCTCGCCCGAGCGATTAGGTGGGCAGTCCATGAACGCCGGCTTGAGTCGGTCAATTGAGATGGTTTCGGGGCGCCCGTGCCGTTGAATCGTGTAGAACTTCGGGCGCCGCTTTACTACCCGGAATGGTCCATCGTATGGAGGTTGCAGCGGCTTCCGAACGGCGTCGTTCCGGACGAAAACGAAATCGCAGTCACTGAGCTGCTTCGGAACGTGGAAGGGGCGGTCGACTGAGCGTGAAGTCGCCGGTCGCAGTTTCGCCATTGTGTTTCGAAGTCCGTCGATGAAAGTTGACGGATCTGGCGTTGAGTTGTCTGCAGTTGGAGACACGAATTCGCCAGGCAAACGAAGGCTTGTGCCGTAAACCATCTCGGCGGCAGATCCGGCAATGTCCGGCTTGATAGAGGATCGTATGCCGAGCAGAACCAACGGCAGGACGTCAATCCACGTTCCGGATCCGCCCTGGGCTTTGATTGCGGCCTTGAGCTGTCGATGGAAACGTTCGACCAGACCATTGGCGGCAGGGTGATAGGCCGTTGTCCGGAAGTGGTGCATGCCGAGCAACCCGGTCAGGACCTTGAAGAAATTGGACTCGAATTGCTTCCCTCGGTCGGTTGTAACGGACGTGGGTACTCCAAATCGTGAGACCCATCCGGTAATGAACGCACGGCCAATCGTCTCGGCGGTAATGTCCGGAACCGGAAACGCCTCTGGCCATCGTGTGTATCGATCGACGGCGGTCAGGAGGTATCTGAAACCTTGACACGGAGGAAGGGGCCCAACGATATCCACGTGAACCTGGCCAAACCGACGATCTGCACTGAGGAACGGTTGCAGCTGAGACTTTGTGTGTCGATGGACCTTCGACCGCTGGCAGTCCGTGCACGTTTGAGCCCATCGTCGTACGTCCTTGTTGATATTCGGCCAAACGAATCGCTGCAGGATCATACGTTGCGTTGTTCGGATCCCTGGATGCGACAACCGGTGGATTGCGTCGAAAACAGCTTGTCGGAACGGTTCAGGAATGTACGGCCTGGCGGGACCAGTTGAAAAATCGCAAGCAATGTTGAGATTGGTCCCCTGGACCGGACAGTCACGCAGCTGAAGTGATGAATTGTTTTTTTTCGTAGTGCTGCCAGCTCGTCGTCGTCCATCTGCGCCAACGCTACTTGTTTGTAGTCTACGGAAGTTGCTTCGAAACTGCAAACCCGTGATAGCGCGTCGGCAACCGCATTGTCTTTGCCTTTGATGTGTCGGACGTCGGATGTGAACTCGGAGATGAAGTCGAGATGCCGCGCTTCGCGAGGGTTGGTCCGATCCGATCGCGACTGCAGAGCGAAAGTGAGCGGCTTGTGGTCCGTCAGCACGTGGAACGTCTTGCCCTCGACCATGTAGCGGAAGTGACGGATTGCAAGGTAGATGGCTAGCAACTCCCGGCCAAATGTGCTGTATTTGGCTTCTCGCGGTAGCAGTTTCTTCGAGAAGAATCCTAACGGTTCCCAAGCGAGGACTCCTCGTTGTTCCAGGGCCGCTCCGACAGCCTTGTCCGACGCGTCGACCATTAAACGGATCTCCGCTTCAGTACGGGGATGAACCGGGAGCGTCGCTTGAGCGATGGCGTCCTTGACGTCGGTGAAGGATTGCATTGCCTCGTTTGTCCATTCCAGTTGTTCGTCGCCTTTTGTCCCAACAGCCAAAAACGAAAGTGGCCATGTCAAAAAGGCGCAGTTTGGAATGAATCGATGGTAGAAGTTGACCATCCCCAGGAACTCCTGGAGCTTCTTCCTCGTTGTTGGCTTTGGATACTCTCGAATCGCCGCGACCTTGCCATCCAGGGGGCGGATGCCGTCCTTGTCCAGCATGTGCCCGAGGAACTCCAACGCCGGAACCCCTAATTGACACTTGTCCGGATTGATGACGATGCCAAACTTCTCGAGACGACCGAAGAGCAGGCGGAGGTGCGCCTGATGTTGATCGGGGTCGTTGCTGGCGACGAGGATATCGTCCAGGTACACGAAACAGTAGTCGAGGCCTCGAACGACGTTGTCCATGAAACGTTGGAACGTTTGGGCGGCATTTCGAAGCCCAAACGGCATTCGGACATATTCGAACAATCCGAATGGTGTGATGACGGCTGTCTTCGGTATGTCATCGGGCGCGACCGGAATTTGGTGATACGCCCGCACGAGGTCGACCTTCGAGAAGATGACTGATCCTGCCAGCGATGCCGTGAAATCTTGAATGTTCGGGATCGGGTATCGGTCGGGTACCGTTGAATTGTTGAGGGCGCGGTAGTCTCCACATGGGCGCCAATCACCGTTCTTCTTGGGCACCATATGGAGAGCGGATGAGTAGCAGCTGGAGGACGGGCGAACGATGCCCAATTCCAGCATGTGATCAAAGGCAGCCTTGGCATCCCGGAGCTTCTCTGGGGATAGACGCCTAGCTTTCGCGAAAATCGGAGGGCCGTTGGTTGTGATGTGATGTTGGACGTCGTGTTTCGTGGTGTCTCCGCACTGGTTCGGCGTTGTGACCGTCGGGAACTCCGATAGAATGCCATCGTACACCGAAACGGGGTTCTTGTCCACCGTGGTGATATTGAGGTTTGACACCCGCGACGGAATACCGTTGACGGAGAGGAGCGTCACGCCATCGTGGAGCGTCGAACGTCGTATGTCCGGCAGAAGATCGAAATGGGAGAGGAGATCAGCGCCAATGATGGAATACGCGACGTCGGCGATGACGAATATCCATCGGATTGTACGCTTGAGGCCCAAATCGAGGGTGACCGAACGTTGCCCGAATGTCCGGATGGTTGAGTTATTGGCGGCCTTCAACGAGGAAGTTGATTGTCCCGACTGGCGGTCCTTCGGAGACGCCTTGACCACTGAGACCTGAGCGCCGGTGTCGACGAGAAATCGGGACCCGGTTGCCCGATCCACGATAAAGAACAAACGACTTTTTCGGCAGGATGACGCGGGGCTGCTCGTCGTTGCTAGCGTCCCGCGTTGTCGTTTCCCGAACCGGAACACGGTGCCCGGCACTTGGTGGCGGCATCCCCGAACGTCTGGTGGTACCAACATCGGCCATCAGCGTTGCTCGGAGCCGGAGTCGGTTGCCGGTTTCGATTGCTTGAACGTCCGGGCGTTGGAGTCCGTCGTCTTGAACGACCTTTATCAAACCGCATTGACGCCAATTGCTTGCGGAGTTGCTCGACTTCGGACCGTAACGCCTTGACCTCGGTTGCCACCGACCCGTTGTCGTTGTTGTTGTGGATTGAGGCTACACCAGGCGTTGATACTTCCAGCACCCGATCGGCCAGGGCAGCGGTAGCTTCCAACGACGATGATTCGGACGCGGCCAGGATGGCTTGAACATTGGCCGGAAGGCGTTGGAGGAACAATTGCCGCAGGATTGAATCGTCCAACGTTGATGCCTGCGCCCCGAGAAGTTGACGCATGTGTCGAAGCAATTGCGTTGGCTTCTGGTCCCCGAGCTCCTCCGCGGTGAGCAGTTGTTGTAGGCGACGTTGCTCCGAAGCGCTCAGCCTTTGAATGAGTTGCTCGCGTAGGACGTCATACGGTTTCTCCGTTGGCGGCTTCAGCAGCAGGTCCCGAACCTCCGTTGCGTGTTCCGGAGCGAGGGACGCGACCACGTAGTTGAATTTTGTCTCCTGCGTTGTGATCGCCCTGGTTGTAAACTGCGCTTCCACCTGCGCGAACCACAGCTCGGGGTCCGCCGGCCAAAACGGAGGAAGTTTGATTGCCACGGCGGAGAGGTCCGATTTGCCTCCGTCCATTGTTTGAGGATGACCTTCGACTGCGTTGACTCGTAGATACCCGGATATGGGAAGACGACTGGCTCGCGGTTGAGGACCGTTGCCACTAATTGCACCGTCAAAAAACGAATACGAAACGAAAAGAACTGCTCGTCGAGGGATCGAACCGGTGACCTCGAGATTACGAAACCAGAGCTCTACCACTGAGCTATGAAAACATTGAATTTGGAAAGCAATTAAAAAAACCAGGCGTGCAAAACTGATCACGTCGGGTTCACCAAATATGTGGCATGTCGGCGTAACAATACGACATAAAATGAGACGAGTGATTTACTAACAGTAAGGAACCACGTATATACAGAACATGTACAGTGACACGTATATTTGATTGTCCAATAGGAATGTTACAGCGATTATGAATAATGACACGTATCAATAATCAGTCAATCAGCGGCGAACAGCACTTCTGCCATTGAGTCTGTTTCGAATCCTTCAATAACCCAAGACCACGTCAGCCCTGAAGCATCTCGTATGGATCCTGCCGAGCGTCGCACATGGCTGAGGTTAGGGGTCGTCGTTGAGTATTTGAGGGCCGTCGTAGAACTCCCAGAGTGCTGCCACAAACATTTATTGAATACGGTAACTCAAAATAAAATAAGTCTATCGGCGTACGACGATAAGCGGTATGTCAAGGATGATGGATATTCGTCATATGCTTACGGACACAAAGATATAGAAGACTATAAATTCTTGAATTTACTTACGGATATGGAATGTGTCAGTAATGACGGTTTTGATATGCTTAATATTGATGTTTGATTATAAATATTTGCTGTGTAACAATGTTTGTGGCTATTGTATGTTACTAATAAATAGATCTCGTGAAAAACCCGTACTTACGTTGACTTGCTTTGAGCAGATACGTGACCTGCGCATCCAATGGGTGTTAAACATGCAGGAATGTCCTAAAAGTAATAACTGATTTTAATATCATATATTTGCAATGGATGACAAGCTAAAGTCAATTTACTACGACGCAGCAAATGTTGCTGGATTTTCTACGGCATCGAAATTGTATCGCGAAGCACGACAACAGGGACTAAATGTCAAATTCAAGGATGTTCAGGAGTGGTTACGTGCACAAGAAACACACACGTTACATAAACCCCGAAGAATTAGATTCAAGAGACGTCGTACTATAGTAAATGGTATAGGCAACCTCTATCAAGCGGATTTAGGTGACATGTCTAACCTTGCTACGTACAATGACAACTTCATGTATTTGTTTGTTGTAATTAATTGTTTTACAAAGTATGCATGGGTAGTTCCAGTAAAGAACAAACCAGCAAATATCATATTAGCAGCTCTAAAAACACTCTTTGAACAAGTTGCTTATTGGCAAAACCGGGTGGATGAGTTTCGACGTCAATGTGAAGCTACGGGCGACTATATCGACGGGCGATCAAAGGAGGAAGAAAATTTGCTCAAGGTTCAACGACGACGACAAGCAATTACCAAGGCGGTGGAATTTATAATGAAGAACGAAAACACTTTTAAACAGTCACTGTATGAATTATCATTATCATACCCTATGTCTATGTTGTATGTTGATTATTATGATGATATTATTAAGCTGTGTTATATGTTTGATATGAAGTGAAAAGAAAAAAACATAATGGTAGCCAATACCGTGTATACGGTGTAAAGCCATCTGATGATGCCTTTGGCAGGGATGAAATGTTTATAATATACCAGTGTATTTCAATTTATTAAATCAGTTTACACTTTCATTCATCGAGAACAGTCTGTCATGTTTCTCCACTTCAGTACACACTTTGTACATGGTCATAATGGTAACGTTGTCAGTGGAAATTCACGTCTCATCAACGATTACAAGGCAAATATCTACGAAACGGTATTCAGGGGTGATGATCATTTCAAGCGACACGATAATCGCGTGGAGCACTTCAAAGCATTCAACAAAGTCGTTGGATATCGAGGATGGAGAGGTGAACCAGGTTGCATATTATGTGTGGTGACAGAAGGCATTGTAGTCATAACAGCATTCGTCTACGACCACCCAGTTCATGCGCGGCGACGAAAATATCAATTGGTGCATCAATATGGTGCTAAAAGGGAATAAATGAAGATATTTATACTTTATATGTTGTGTGTATATGTGTATGTATATATTATACTTCATCTGTATTATTATGTATGTAATTTTCCAAATAAAGAAAGAAAAACGTAGCGGTAGCCTATAGCCGTCTGATGAGGCCCGTGGTACGGCCGAAACGTTTTACCAGCAATACAGGAAAATGCTATATGTGCATATATTGTATATATGAGTATATGCATATAGCACACCGTCTCACATCAATAAATATGTATGTTTATGTGTGTAAATATTTTATGTCAACATGTATGTGTATCTATAAATATATACAGTAAACATATATACATGTATGCTAAGCATGTATGCTATACCTATACATATATTCATATAACCAACCAATGACTCATCACCCCAACCTCCTCCGGAGGGGGGTAAAACCCCCATTTTTCATCTACTACCGCATATACGTGTATAGTTAAGTAATTATTGATAGTAGGGCCATAAAGGCTCGTCGGTGTACTTAGATCGCGTATATATTTATCTATCTATATATGGTACCATCGCTTGTTATAACCATGTTGTTATGGCCATAAAGGCACATGTTAGGTAATCGATTAATATGCTCATTATCGCATCGTATAATTATATACCATTGGAATTACCCTTGCTATTCGTACATGTTTTCAGGTATATGTACACCGTTTGGCAGTCCGATTCAAATGTACTTATATATAGAGATGTTACCGTTGTGTCATATTCGTACCATACCTTTTGTACTGTAAAGGCCATAAAAGCGCCTCCTATTCATTATGATTTCATATTATGTATGATCATTCTATTTGTACCGTATGTTGTGCTGGTAGAGGCCGTAAAAGCGGCGACATTTGCCAGAACGTTGTACTATTTTTACAGTTATAATAATATGCTATACCATTGATTGTGAACCTATATTTGTCGCATATTAATCGTGTTGTTGGCAATAAAAGCGCCACTAATTTCATGCCATTTATACCATAATTATTACGTTATGTGCTTTGTATTGTATCAGTTTGGAGGTACCTTAATAGGGAATAATTCGTCTTGGTAAGCGTGATTTTTAAGGAGAATTCTAGGGATTTTTGCGCTTGTGAATCAGTGGTCTTATAAGCTGAAATTGCGATTATGGTGAGCTCTTGCCATACTCTATTTGTAGAAACTTAGGATGGTACGACTCCCCCGCTGAACCCAATATGTATATATGTAGGTAGGAATCGCCTTACCCCGCGTGGTAGGACCGCAAAGTTTATCTTGGTATGTCGTCGGAAAGACTGGCCGTGACGGATACCCGTCACGACCGTCCTCACGAATGAGGATTAGGTGTGGCTGTCCGCTCGAAAGCGAACCGCGAAGGAGAAAATTTCCTGAAAAATATAAGTTCAAATCCAAAACATCAAACTTCCCAGTGTTCAATATGTGCCACTACACTGGTAACTCGTAAAGCTTTATGAAATATCAAATACCAGCGTTCATTCTCGCTGGTCTAGATAAGAAACAAAATTTAGAAAATTTGGTATCTAAAGTATCGGCTCCGGTCCATAACTCCGGAACCGTCGGGAATTCGAAAATTCATTACCTAACATTTCTTGTAGAGAATTTTATGGTCTATCTAATGAGAGACCGGTTTCGTGGAGATCCGACCCGGATCCACGGACTTATGGACAAATGAGTATATGCGTGATTTAAACATAATTAATTGAATAACTGAACGAATATTAAACATAAATATATGTATATACAGGATACCATTGTAATCATCAGATACGAAGCTTTCTTTTGAGCCCGGACCGGTCTCGCTGTGCCCACTTTTAGATACCCCCTCATACGAAGATTTCATGCATAACGCCATGACCGGCGTGTAACCCCTCATTGGATTCCCCTTGTCGAGACCAACCCAAAAGTATATAAAACACCCCAGAAAAATGTACCCCGAACTCGCGGGAGCCGTTTAAAGCACCCTACCCTAGGAAAAATTTGGCACGGACCCTCCCCCAAGAGCTCATTTTCCCCTGCCGACCGAATACGGTCTTGTTATATGTCATTTTGCTCGCATGGACTTTCTGAATCCGAATCCGAGACCTCCAGAGCACTTTGGCCATCTCTGAGGGGATGGCACCCTCCTTTTTACCCCTTTTGCCCTCGCTTCTTTTTCTTTGTTTACATAAGCCGCGTCGTATACATAAACCCCAATCCCATATATATATTAATGCATAAGCCGCGTACTGTTAATATTAAATTATTAATTTAGTTAAGTAAATAAACAAGTTAATATTAAGTTAATGTAAGTAGTGCCGACGTTTTCATCGAGGTGGCAGTTCCAGCTAATACTATAAAATTTTGTAAAATTAGACCGGTTAGTCGACAGTAGCATTGAATCAAGTTTTATGAAGCCGCTGAGTAAATAACTTCGATATAAAATTTACATAAGATTGATATCAACTTTATATAAAGCCGGGGAGGCAATGAAGAAGTTCGCGAAAACGTCTTATCAGTAGATGAGCCGCGTTGATGGAATTATATCAAGCTTATTGGGACGGTTGGAGCACTTGCAGTTTTCAGTTAGTATTGTTTCAGCTAATATTAATTTAGTTTAATGTCGGAATGATACTCGCATTTGAGTAAATAATGGCTTGTTATTAGTTTACTCGATGGTGGTGTAAATTCCGTCCGGAGGTTTGAATTCAGCACGCAGTTTCTAGAAAGTACCTAGTATTTTAGAAGATTTTAATATGAGATTATTGTAAATAAAGTAATAAATAAAATTTTTTATATTAAATTTAATATTAAATTTGTCCCCAAATATGATCGGAATGCAAGCCGATAAGGTTATTTATTTAAGAGATCTAAATTAGGGTCAAATCTCCCCAAAAGTGCTGAATAAACACTTTAACGTCCCAAAATTTAAAATTTCAAATAAATTCAAATTTAGTATAAAAGCAGAGCTGCAATCACTGTGCAGAGTTTAGTTGGACTTCGGCAGCGCAGAGTTCGGTCGTTTTGCAGACCGACTCTAGCGCTTCTTCACCGCTTCATTCGTCAATCGATTTTTGTTTTCTGGCTTTCGTTTTCATCTGGTGCCCCGATGGACGCGCAATGGACGTTGCCCGAATAGAGTCGACCATGTAAGCGTGGACAGGGAGGAGTAGGGTGGAGCCTAAATAGCACTGTTACTAAGTAGAGTAAGCTAGTAGAATAGACGAGATGAACACAAATGACTCGCATGGATAAATCGTTAGGCTAAGCCTCCACGGACTCCCTGTCCGTACTTTGGTTTACATGATAGTCCCGTCCGTCCTAGCTTGTCCCGCAGGCATGTAGTGGTAGGTAGTCCCTCGCATAAATTTATCTGGTGGCCGAAGTCGTGCTAAACCTCCCTCGGTCAACGAGTTAAGGAACACCGACGCGACACTCGCGTCAAGCCCTCATTTTACATGATTCTCTGAGTCGAGTTAAGGTTGAAAAAATTTAGTTTGAGCCGACCGAGGTTAAATAAATGTTTGAAATTCCGAATCATCCACGATCACACACGCACATATACGTTTCATTTAGCAATTATCAGAGCTTGTTCTCAGAATTTATTGCGGATTACGATTTTTTGGACGAAAGTCCGCCCGTTCATTTTTGCTGTTTTGTTAGTAGGAACTCAGGAATATTGTCAGATCAAGTCGCCTTAGTCGAATTTTGGTAGTAGGATAATAGTGCTACAAGCCACGTCTTCATACTAAAATTTTGTATTGAACCATAAACAGACGTACTGACACAACGCCCCGTGAGCGAAACGACTCACCTAGGTAGAAAATTTGGTATATCTCGGGAACTGTTCCAGGAATTAGGTTAAAATTTTACCCGGATCTTGAGAAGGATCCGAGCCATTTATTTGATACGTAAAACGCTCAAATATCGCGTCGGAAACATAAACCCGACGACCCCGAAGGGGCTCGCCCCCACCAAGATAGGAAAATCGAGATATCTTAAGTTTCTCTCCAGGAATTTTGCTAAAACTTTGGCAATTTCTTCGTAGTAATGTCCACTAACGAATGTACTTTAAAACAGATCGATTTCGAGCCGGAACCCCAAACCCGATGGTCTTAAAGAGGCCTAATCCCACCAAAAACATAAAAGTAAAATATTTTAAGATTTTCTCCAGGAATTTTGTTGAAACCCTCGCTGTTTCTTCGTAGGGATGTCCGCTACCGCACATCGTTCTAAAACTCAACTTTATCAGGTCGGAATCACAAACCCCATGGCCCGATAGAGGTCCGTCCCTACCCAAATTTTACACGTCAATAACTCGATATCTATTTCAGGAATTTTGATGATTTTTCTCATATAAGTAGAGGCTCGTTAGGCCATTTAAGCTATTGAGCCCGGCAAAGCTGTGGTCCGTTCAAAAGTTATAGGCAATCTAAACCCGAGCCGCACAACCGCCGTTCAGGTTACAGTTCAAATTTTACAAATTATATTTTCGTCGATCTTGCTTTTACCCATAATTTGGTTAAGCAAGGGAAAATATCAATTTCCCCAGTGTTGATAACTTGCACTATGACTGTCAACATTTCGTATTTCAAAGTTACCGATGTCGCTAGACGCGATATCGGGTCTCGGCCCGACCGACCAATTTTTGTGATGACCGCTGACCTGGTCCTAGTAAATCGATAAATAAGGTCAAGCCCAGCCGCCGTGCAAAATTTCGTAGAGAAAGGCTTGGAAATTAACGAGAAATTGAGAATTATAGGTTTCCCCAGTCCCTACAGAACTAGACTCGAAATCTCGGTTGAAAACTAGGAGCCGGAACAATCTAGGGATACAAACGGAATGAATTACAGTAAATAACATTGTTACGGTTGTTCCGACAACCGGGGCCTCCGCTTACGCACTCGCTTTGTCGAGTAGAAATCGCCCGAAATACTAGTTCAATGTTAGTACCAAATAAAGCTCGTTTTTAGAGCCTTTTCCAAGTCAAATTAACTTAAGTTTTAGTACCTTTAGGATAGCGCCGATGACCAATGAGGCATCGCTACGCATAATTCTCGCTCTAGTTAAATTTATAGGTACCCAATAACACTCCTAATCCTTGCCCCTATGTCCTAAAGTTGGCATAAAATTTGTATTATACTTACAACCGTTTTCCGGCATTGATTAATTGAACCCAGGACAAATTTATAAATTACGTTGTAAGATAGGGACTCGCTCAAGTTTTGTCCCTTATCATTGCTAAGTTACAATAATGAACGAATCGACCGTTCTAGGACAACATTCTACTTTATTAGTTAAGTTAAGTACGTAGCGAATTAGTGCAGGAACTCAATTAAGCACACCAAGTTTATTAGCCCGTAGGAATTAAGAATACTCCAGAAAGGCTCATTACTCCGGTAGTGGCCTACTCGTACGTTTTCGCAGATCGTTTAGTGTCTTAGGACGAATTAACAAAGCAAGTTCATGGAATTAGCAGTTAAACCCAATCGTATATCACTCGAATCATATGCATAACCCGCATAGTAAATTAAGACAATAATTTTATATTAGGAAAAGATAGAAAATCCGGTCCCAGCCCTAGTCTACCGGGACCCACGCGCGATTTATGAGATAAATCTACTCGATCACTTTAGCACCGTTATAGCCTATATTTGTGGATACGAAAAGTTATTTTTGGCAGTTATTTAGATCATGGATTAGCCGCATTCTAAGACCAAAATTCCACCGTTGTGCCGCCATACTTGTGAAGTGATTTTATAGGAAACTAGAACCAAAATTAACCAGTATGTCTATGGATCCTGTTGAAAATTTCATTGTCACTGTAAGTAGGAATGTATGTTAGTAAGAAAAATTTAGATATCGCACTACTGTCGCACTGTAGGAAAGTTCATGGGTCGTACCAATGATTGGCTCCTAAACTTACCATTTTGTCAATATATATGCCATTGCTCGTTTATCATAATACCTTGCTGTATGTTAATCCAATCGCTACAAATGCTTACTTATCGTGTACCATAATCTCGTGATTAGGATGAGCATGATTGAGTCCCGCAAGCATCCCTTTGTACGCTCTGTCCCGTGTGCCTTGTTTTATTTCCGCCTTTCGCTTACGTGAAACGGCTGTTTTGTCGGAGTACCCTTCTTTATTAGCAATCGTAGTGCCGAGCAAGTAGTTAGTTCACTGGCGCCTCCCCTTTTTATCAATAACTAACCGTATTATTTACCGGTACTGGCTTTTGATTTTACCCACTTTTTTTCATGAGTAAGGTAAGCGCAGCTGTCATTAGAAAATGCTTAGCCGTACATGCCGTGATTTGACTCAACTGTGAGAGTTCCGTGAAAAAGGCGATGACTCCGCACCTTAACCATTTTGACGCCCTGCTCATTCTCTTAATAGCGTACCGTATCAGTGGCATAGTACCTGTTGTTTCGCCCGTACAATATGTGTCTGTCTATACCCAATTTAGTGACTCATCAATAAATGCTCAATTGAAGCCCAATGTGGTCCAGTGTTTTACTGACCCTCGTAGCGATAGATATTCAAAGGTGTTTGAAATCCGTCACCCCAATCGACGACCCACCGTTCAGGTTTGACACGCGCATCGAGGAAGCAAACCTTAGCGTGAGTCGCCGATTCAATTATGTTACTGTATAAGTACGACTCATGCGACTAATAAGGAGAATTTGTAAAACTCACGCTGAGCACCCAGTATAGAAATTTAGACGCACGAATCCGACGTTAAACGTCTAGGGATTCATCGGACCCTAGTGGGGGCCACTGGCTAAATGAAACAATCGTTCAAGAAAGTGGGAACCAATTTCGATCAAATCCAAATACCTAAAATTTTACATTTCCCGGGTTAAACGTGGATAGGGAATAGCGGTATGGTCTCTTTGGCATGTGAGCAGGTGACGGAGCCGACCTTTCTGGGGACCTCAAAGGTAGTACCACGTAGACTACGTGCGCAACCCGTCCTGCAGGATCAGGACACATCCTGTGAAGCGCTCCTGCGGCTTGCTAAGCCCCGTAATTTCTTGGGCCTGACCCGAATAAAAGAAAATTTACCCAATAGGTCCGCCCTTAAAGCCACGATAGCCGTGGTCGTATGGGCATTACGTTTGTGGAAGTGCGTAATGCAGCAGCGTCACGTCGATCTAATACAGTAGCATCGGTCGAGACAATAATTAATGCGTGAGTATATATATCGGTAATAAAAATATCAGGAATGAGGTTAAAACGTGCGAGAAGTGCAACCTGGTTATTATGTTTTCCTTTTTTGGAATAATTTTTTGTTGCATTGCTTAAAACAATACTGCCGTGGAATATGTTTTCAGCTGTGGCGTACAAGTACTAGATGGTGCGGCTTAGGGCTGCAGAATACTGGAATTTCGCTAGCGGGGGATGCCGTCCATAGTCAGCCGGCCCTGGTTCGCGGCGAGATTGCCACCAATTCGTGCCCCACCCCCTCCTTAAGTTTTCGATGCTTCCGGTTCATCCCCATCCGGAAAAAATTATCCCCCCCCACAAATTTTTTTGAGAAAAATTCTACGAAATTGAACCACCTTTTCGTGTGCCTCACGATATCGTTGCCACCTCAAGCTCCAATTCGATGAGGTGGGCTACCCACGGTTCATGCACCCACACAATTTGACCATACCGAGATGCCATGTATATAGTCATACTTTCGATCCT
Source organism: Trileptium ribeirensis (assembly GCA_030248225.1). NCBI lineage: Eukaryota > Metazoa > Nematoda > Enoplea > Enoplida > Thoracostomopsidae > Trileptium > Trileptium ribeirensis. Next base: position 52,112 of record JASANE010011438.1, read on the forward strand.
TTCTTGAATGGTATATAACAGCCTTAAATGTACACAATAATTTCTAATTCAAAAAGTATTTCCACTTTGCATAGACGCCATCGAAATACACTTATAGTAAAGTAACGGATTTCCCTGAAATAACATTACATTAATGTAGGATTTGATGCTACTAAACGTGCAAGTATGCAAGCAAGAAATCTGTAGCGTTTTTGTAATAATAACCAATGGTTAACACTGTTACAGAGTATGGATTTATACCACATTTCTTGTTAGCTTTTGGAACAGTACTCGCCACAGTTGACCGCTGCTGGCCCGCTCGTAAGAAAATAAATTTTATTTTGAAATTTTATGGTCTGTTATTTGTTCACTCGTTGCTAGCTAGCTCGTAAGCCAACAGTCAAAATTGTGACGAGTACTGTATAGTTCGATGTTCGCTCGGGCGAAAGGCGTCAGTCATTTCTAGCGAGTACTGTATGTAGAGTTGTGATTTTTGTCATTCGTATATATATCTTTTGTTCAATTTCGCGTAAAACTGTGTGTTTTAAGAGCTACCTTATCGTTGTGCTATATTTTATCTATGGTTTTATTTTTTGTCAGTATTTATAAGCTCGCGGGTAATTTGAGCAATATATCGCAGTAATACTCTATTGTGCCTTCGTAATAATTTCAATGTCCATGATTATATTAGTTCCCTCGCTGGCCAGAAGTGAACCCTGGAAAAGATATTTCTACACACACTGTTACAAGTGTACAATGACAAGCTGTGCGTTCAACACTTTTTCAATGTTTGTTTGAAAACTATTAAATATCCGAAAACCGTTCGTTAAGTGTATTCAAACGTTGAAATGAATTAAAAAAATAAATAACAACTGTTGTTAATGTTGTTTTAGGCGTGTCGAAAACCGTCCTAAATACGTTCGAAAAAATTTTGATTTCAAAACTACTCGATGATCCATTGGCATCTGTTCGAAACCCGGCATTAATTTCTAACAAAAACTGTGGAGTAATAAACTAAGTTATCGAAATATTAAATAACACAAATAATAATTGAAATATATTACTAACTTTGGGATTATCTACAGCATAGTACCGTTAGAAATAACTGTCGAGTTGTTAACGAACGAACCAACATCGACCAAAATTTAATTATAATCTAAACAAACAATAATATAAAAATAAAGCACACTAAAATTTCGAACAAATCTCGAACATGTTTTGAACAAAATTTGAAAATATTCAAGGTGCCGGTTAAAATTGTTTTGCTTGTTAAAATGGTGTAATGTTTTGTTTCTTTGATATTGTTATTTTCAGTCGGATGTAATGTCAGGGAAAATAATGCGCGCCAGGTTCGATGATGTAGACACGCTGCGTAGCCTTCTGTTGGAACAGAATGTTGTGTATCCGCTATCGGTGTATCAAAAAGCTGTGGATCGATTCATTGATTTGGTACGCTTAAACATTATTTTGATCAGTTGTAAGCAACGTTTTTTGATTTCTCGATATTTTCTCGAATAAAAGAGCACACACATTTCGAGGTAATGTGAATAGTAGTTCTGTTGTGACCTGTTCATTGCTAAATATGTCCTATAGTAACGGGTAAACGACAGTTTTGTTCAATCTATAACGTAGTCTGCGAAAATTTTGACGGCGGCACTACAATGATACAATAGCATTTTAAATATGCCTTTTGGTTAATAATGTGCTTGATTTAATAACTAACGCATTTTTTCTATATCTGGGTATCGCTATACTCTGGCACAATAATTGTTAGAAATTATTATTATTATTAGAAAATAATGAAACTGCCTGTCTATAGCCTTCTGAAAAATGCCATTTGTTTAGAATGGTTTTTTCTAATACACTAAAGTGTGATAAGAAAATGTAGGTATGTGTGTGCTTTTTCAAATTCTGTGTTTGTTCTAGTTTTTTTATTAAGCGAAACGCTTGGCTCACGTACAAATTTTTCTCATTAATTATTCTGCTTCCGCTTGCTTAGAATGGTTTCTTGTAATACACTAATGTGCATATAAGAAGATGTAGGTATATATGTACTTCTTCAGTTTTGCATCTGGATTTGTTCTTTTTTATTAAGCGAAACGCTTCGCTGGCGTACGAATTTTTGTCACTGGCTTTTGCTTCAGGATCGACCCGAATTTGCGCTTCAGACGTTTGTATTTCTAAACGAGAACAGACTGCAAATCCCCGTACGCGCTGCTCGACGACTCATTATGTACTGCGGCCGCTCGGGTTATTCTGATATGTTGGACCAACTTATGCGTATTCGCCCTACGTTCAATCGAAATAGCGAATTTTTACTTTTATCCAGCTTAATGCGGTTAGTCGTTTGTTTAAACCCTATGTGCGTAGGTTTGCCAATCCTATTCTCAACTCCATTTTAACGTTGATTGGGCTGTCCATATTGGCTGTGGGCTCCTGGTGTTTGTTTCTATTCTTCTGGTTTGGAACACCCGCCTCGCGTCCGTGTCACCTGGCAAAATTTTGAGCTCCACCGGTTCAATGCTCAAACCAGGCTTTGTATACTTCCTTCTACCCCCGTAAAGCACCCAGCTGACAAAAAATGTTCCAGCATTTGCGAAAATACCAATTCTAGGCTAAAATCTCATAAATTATGTAAAAACCTCAATCATACTTGTTATACCAGTGTTCGTGAGGGCATTTATTAGCCATTTTAGCAATTTATATTGATTTTTACGATTTTGAACTTTTGAACACCCCCATTTTATGCCTTCAGGCAAAGTTCAGCGTGCGGAGAGTCCAGATTGGTTTAGCTGTAATTGGAACAACTTGAGTCCAGCGAATGGAGTTTTCTCAAATATCGCTCAATTGTGCTAAAATCGTTTTTGACCGAGTAGGCCACGCATAAATCATCACTGAATAATTGAATGACAGATTTTCAATTTGAAATAAAATTTTTAACTGAACCCCTAGGGAGACTTTTTGTTCGACGTGATAGAATGTGCACAACACCGAAAAAGTGATTTTCTTGTTGGTTGGCTGCGATCCAGTACAGCCTTGTTGAACTTAGTCCTAAAATTTAGCAACAAAACTGGTCGAATTTAGAACTTGCAGTAGTTCTACGTAAAAGGCTGGAACTGGTCATTAGAATTTTAAGGTTTTTAGTGGTAATTAATGTTTAAAATACAATTTGCAAACAAAAAACATAAATATTTGGACATAAAAAAATTTTTGGAATTAGTTGAATATGGGGCGTTTCGGCCGAGTGGGGGGACGGGCATGGGGGAAACTCACGAACGTGGGGGATCTGGTAAGTGGGGGTCCCCCCACTCTCCCAATGTGGACAGGCCAGCTATAATTTAAAATAATACATGCTGCAGTACGCACCAGACATGACTGTCGCATTTTGCGCGAGCGAGTTGAGCAAGTCGCCAGCAAATGAAAGTCATTTTTGGCCAGTACTATCGGTACTTATAATTCGTATTATTTTGTTTGGTTTCGTAGAAGTGGGACAGGCACCGACAACATAATCGATGCACAAATCGACATGCCGTTGAAAGTCTGCGACTGTCCACATTTTGTCTACTGTGAAGTCCTAACGCAACGGCCTGATCTTGAGGAAAAGAGTACGTACTGTAATCGTATCGACGGTATTGTTATCAAAATAATAATTTGCTAAATTGTTCAATTAAAAATAATTATAATTATTGTTTTAAAGATATATTTCTGGGGTGATGGAAAGTGTGTGCTCTTGGGTTTAAATTCTCAATGTCGATACAGTATAATCGATTTGACTGTAACAAAACATAATACACTCTTGGTCAAGATTGAAATAAGAGACCGCATTGAGTTTTAACCGATCACGTAATAGATCATCCACTTTAAAATTGACAGGGTGGGATAAAAGATGTTCCATAAATGTTGTGCTTGCTATATAGAACCCACAAATTTGACAATTTGCGGGTGCTGTTAAATTCCCAGCAATTACATTTTGTGTGGGTGTTAATATATTGCGCGCACCCACTAATTTTTAAGGTACCCAAGGCTCAGTAATTTTAATTTTTGTGGGACAAATTTTATCACTTTCCTTCAGTTTTAAGGTGGACCATCTGTAGCTCAAGCCGACCTTTGATCGTTAACTGGCTCGCTACAGTGAAGCCGCTAACTCCTAGTATGAGATTTACCGAGAAGACTACTGATATACATACCCTCTGCTGAAATTAGAAACATTTTGGCTATAGTTCATAGTGCATTATTTTACATGGATAGTGTCAGTTTATATAGATCGACATAATTACAAGGAGTCGAATGATGGTGCCTAATATATTGATATTGGCACCGGCCGCTGTTTGTTTCCTTATAAACTGGAAATATCAGAAATTGTTCATTTATTAGATTTTGCGTTTTTTATATATTTTTTCTCATTTGTTTGTATCAGTCCTAGCACGTGTTGAAGCGAGAAGTCGCCATTATCCGACATTCCTAAGTTGAGCCGAGTTATGCCCAAAACGTGTTGTGACGTGGTTTGCCCTACCATGTTTAAATTAAAACGATTTTTATCCACGTTCATAAATTTCTATTTTTGGAAGTTCAAACCTAGCCCTAGAGAAATCACAACATTACTATGGGGACATTTAGCTGGTTCATTATTATGTTTGTTGTTTATCTAACATTTATTGTATATTACGTACTTGGGGTTGTTGATTATGAATGCATATACAAAATTGTATGTATTGTATATGTTTATCTCTATACGATGTGTGTATACATAATGTTTATGAATTTGTTATATGTCGGAACGTATTGTATGTATGCAGTATCACGTGTGTGTGTGTGTTTACTTTTCTTTGTGCAATTTCGATCACTTAGAGAAATCAATAAGGAGAAAATTGGGAGTAAAGTGATAGCTCGGGTAGTTAATCGGTTGCGCAGTTAGATCAGGGCCTCAGTTGGCCTCAGAAGCTGTGCAATCAAGGTGAGTACGGTTCAACCGTTTATTTGTTTTATTGTTTGTAGAGTTTGTAGTTTGTTATAGTGTGTGAAATAAACTGTCTGAATTATTAGTGTTACAAGTTAAGACCTTAGGAGTAAGGTCGTAAAATAAATAGTCCGTGGTGCTCGCACTGGGGAATATCGTAGTAACCAAGTGTTAGTTCGTCTGTAATCTACGGTGGGACTAAACACCCCTAGGACCACGTAGGCTACAGTGTTTAACTGAATTCATAATTTACTGATCTCTTTAAATTTCAGTTTTCTTTAGGCAAATAACGTTTTTAACATTAATTGGGCACAATTTTAAATGCCAAACCATCGTTTTATGGCCGGATATTTATACGACATGCCCGAAAATATCGAATAATGTGATATATAGATCAAAAATTTGTCCTGCCTGCCTGAAAATTTTTCCATAGAATGAACGTGCCTGCAATTTTTGGAAGGCTGTGGTAGACCAATGAAATTATAACATGAACTATTAAAAAACTTCTGAAATCCGATTCGTTGGGCTTGTCAAAATAAATATGACATACAGTATTATGTATTTATTACATAATATTATTATCCGGTATATTATATCAGCTTGCGTTATTGTATGAATTTTGTTACAAAAATTGGGGTGGTCAAAACCGAAAAGTTTTGGGATCCGAGGGAATGGTGGTATCACTTAGGGTTACGTACGGACGGTGGGGATCTGCGTTCCCTCTCCCTATAAGAACCGGCTTCTGAGCAGTAGTTTAATTTACAGGTTATATCACAGTGGTGTTCTGTCATTTGAATTGAAGTTTATATATGTGATTAGATTTTAAACTTAAGTTTTGTCTAATATGCCATTCATAGCTTATCATCCAAACTAGGATTGAGTCGTGCTAAACTGAAGTTGCAAATAAAAATGTTTTTAACGTTATAGAGATAAACTTAGGAATGTATAGTAAACCTAAAATACGCCCCTATCGTCCCCTTCTGTCATCAACGATTAGCGATCGCTTATTCTGCGTACCACACATCCGTCAACATAAAAGAGAACATAAAATCAGTATTTTGGGAAACGCATCTGAAACGTTAACAAACAAAATATTGGCCTATTAACAATTGCTTCACAAATATTCAGTACCCGATTTGCGACCGTTTGACATTTGAACTGGAAAATTTTTATTTTATTATTTGAACGAAAATTCTCCTGTTCAGTGCTTTAAAAGCTAATCACTTGTGATGTTCGTGAACTACACGTATTATCATTACTTAAACAAAATGGAATAGAGTGACGAAAAATGCTGAATGTGTGTTGTCACGTTGTGCGGTGTGAAACGAATTCGTGGCCATACAGCAAATAGGTGCATTGTGATAGCGAACAGAAATTACACCGTTTCACAATCAGTCGCTCTTCTTAAGCGAAAAAAAATTTCGAATTTGGAATTGGATATTGCAATGACTGTTCTCTAACAGCATTTTGTATAAAGTGTCAAAAGAGGACGGTAGGCGGCGCAGCTTAAGCTTACTCATGCATTTATATTCCTACGGCCAAAATTATACTCTATATTATTTGCGGGTTGTGTATATATAGGGTGTCCCAGAAGTAAGGAAACAATTTGTCGCTTTAGAGGATATGAACCACAAAATGATTCAGGCACAAAATTTCTATTGCGAATAATACTAAACATAAATTTTAGAAACAGGATTTTTTCGCAAATAGGGTGCATTGCACAGTGTCTCGCAAAAATGCACTTTAGAATTTAAAAATGCACAAAATTAGCCCAGCTGAAACTTTGAAAAAAATCTGCTTAAAAATGATGAAAGTACCTTGGCATTACAGCAACAGAGATGGGCAAACTTAGACTATTATTCTTCAAGACGGAATCGCACAGATAGGCATACTTTTCAAAACAGTTCGGTATCAAGCGGACCAAGTTCTTCTGCAGCAATGAAATTCAGCAGTATTCAGCAGCAATATTCAGTTGTTCCGCAGTGCTAAGCTTCCTTCTGTAAAAGTTTTCTTTCAGGACACCCAAGAGAAAGGATTCCCGAGGCGTCAAATCCGGGGAACCCGAAGACACTGATATGTAATTATGAGCAGGTTCGCTTAAAACCCTTATATCTCCCAGCACTGAGCGGTCACTGAATAATTTTAAATATATTTTTGGTGAGTTTCGCGTAGATATTGTTTATAATGGTTAGTATGATTCGTTTTCGTCGGATAATAATTATTTCGTTTCAGTTTCGAAACTGGCGGAGGTTTGTCTTGCAAAAGGTATTACTGCTCCTGCGGCAGGACTGTGGATGTACTACGTCAAATGTGGCGATCTTCACTCTGCAGAACATCTTGTAGAACAGTCGAATGGCAAACTTGTAACACTGCAAGTCTTACCAGCCTGTTTTCTTCACGCCCGAAATAATCGTGACGTAAGCTGTTGATGATATTTTGAGCTTCATACATACTTGTGTGTTGTAATATAGTTTAACACGGTTGTTATAATATTGATTGAAAAAGGATATATAATTTATTTGTATGTAAAATTATTGTTTACCACATTACTGCCACGTTATTATTATAGTTTACGAATTTCTGCATAGTAATTCTTGGATTTGCAACCGCATTGATGCCCCAATACTTATTGAATAGCGAACTAATCGGTATTGTAAGGCCATAATTATCTCCCTTGTTTTGATCATTGCCATACCTCTGATTCTTATAATACCCTCATGAGCGCGGATTTTTTAAAAGAAGGTAGTGTGTTTACTAATTTTACTCGTACGATCCATGAAAAATTTTTGCTTTATATTTCATTCTGTAATTGTTGTAGCTTCATCTTTGGACTTAAAGTTGGCAAATACAATTCGTTTATAACCTTTGAATTGAAAACCCTAGGTCACACCAAATATTAATTCGCTCGCCGCTGGTGCGTTAGTTTGAAGTGTTTGACAGAAGCACCAATTATTTATACTATTATGTATAGAATTTTCCCAAAATCGAAGCTTAGTGACTGTGGCTAGAAGCCCACGATAGTCTCTTTTTATTGGGTTCAGTGGATTGGGAATGTACCTTCAAAATCCAACTTTCACGGCTACTTTTTAAAGATTCAAATATGGTTTATTTTATACAGTACGGGCCAAAAATGACCGTCGCATTTCGAGCAAGTGGCTTGTTCGAGAATTCGAAACTATTTAAATTAATAATAAATTCTATTTTTAGAACGAATATGAATCTCGAGCGAGCGGCGGACATTTTTGACGGGTACTGTACTTTACTTAGATAGCTAAAACTATTTTTTATATTTTATTGTTATATTTTCTATTTAAACTGCGATTTCAACCCAACGGTCATAGCGTAGCATCTAGTTAATGATAATATCATTTAGGTACAAATGTTGAGAGCGATATTGAAAGTGCAAGACGTCAATCGCGTTTTATCCATAAAGGGTCCTACTTACTCGTGGATAGCGCTTTGCCATGGTAAAATATTAATTATTTTACTAGCGCATGTGTATTAATTTGTGTTAGCGCTCGTAACTGCTTTAATATCTATCTGTTAAGCAGTGATTAACTGGAATTCTATCTTCCGGTTGCGGTTCCGGCAAAAAGCAAAAACCGTACCGGAACCGGAACCGCAATTCGGGTTTAAAATTTTTACTTAAAAATTTTCGCTTTTTTGCTACAGGTGTGGTCGAAACATTATATACATACATATATGTTACATTCACAGTGATGAAATTTCAAAGCAACCAACCAAAAGAAAATATTAACTCAGCAAATTGCCTGTAAAACATAATGCAACATTCACAGAAAAGTGCGTGCACGAATTGCACACCGTAAGCTAACGTTGCGACCATATTGTATGCAAACTGTATTGCAATGGCGTTATGTTGATATAAATATTGTATCATCAATAGCGCAAGCTAACAATATTGCTCTACAATCACATTGGATGCTATTGCAATCTTAATAGCACAGACTAAAATCATCGCTACTACAATAACATAGGGTCGTATTGCACTGTCAATAGCCCAAGCCAGAAATATTGCTGCTACAATAATTTGCTTTTAACAAAAATTTGCTTCTATTGCACGACAGCGGAACCATGGTTTTATTGCTAGGGCAAAGCCAGCTTGCTGTTATTGTAGGAATAATATAACGCTTGTAAACATTTTACAGTCTAAACTTCTACGTTACTTTGCTGCCTGCCGCAAATTTAGCGCTTAGTATAAAGATGTTTCTAGGACGGAGAGGCGCTACGCACCATTCCAATATGAGATTTCGAAGGAAAAATTTCTGAAACCCATTACGGCGGCCCTCCTTTGGTCAAAAACTGGACGATGCCTTCTTAATGGCAAAATAGAGTGACAATGGTGAAAACGGTAAAAATAAGGGCAATTGGGAAAAAATTTCGAAAATTGACAAAAATTGAAGAACTTTGAAGCTCCTAAAAGTTTCAGAAAAATTTTCCACCGAGAATCCTCTCCCCACCCCATCCCCCTCGATACCGTCTACTACTCCCCCTAAGACGAAAAGCCTTCGCAACCTATGATGTAGCTGATGCAAATTCTTGTTGATAATTATACAGAATATCTGGTCAGCATCACCATTGTTCACCTCCATTTGTTTGCCAGCATGTTATTAGGTCTAAATTACTAAATCTGCCCCTCGTGCAATTTACACAGCTTACTTTGTTTTTTTGGCTATTTTGCTAACTGACATACAATTTCTAAAATATTTCAGCATGCACATCTGGAACAGTTCTACTTTTGTTGAAATTATATTTAGTTAATGGATATTGACAATGCGCGGCATTTGGCTGTATACCTTACTATACATTATTTTTGAAGCGCATGTCATATAGGATAACAAATAATCTGCCGTGATATTTCGATCAAAGTATCGTATAGCTGTAGACCATCGCATCAAACAGGCGATTTATTTTAATAATGAGTGTGATTTCGCCCTTTGTCGAAACCAAAAATTTTGAGACAGAACGTTCGGCTTGACATGCCCAAAGCATTCATACGGTCTTGGCTATCTGGACATTTATCACAAATAGATACACTACTCAATTGTGGCAGCTATACTACATGGTTTTATTTTATTTTAATACATTCAGCACAGTTTAATCTGTCTTAACTGCGCCGAAATTTCGCATCATATTCGTTAGAGTCAACAAATATTAAATGTGAGATATTGTTTCCATATAGAAAATTATTTCATTTAGAGATAATTATGCTGCAAATGCCGAAATAATTTAAACTCATTAATTATATAAACGACACTCAGTTCCACGAACAACTAACATTAGTAGAACAGTGTTAAATGTAATATATTGTGGCAGCATGAAACTATATCGTAATTTTTGCTACATATATGTATAGATAGCAAAATATATGTATATATACATATATATAAATAGCAAAATATATATGTATATATATGGTATATTACAAGTGTTATATACAACATTGCAATATTATATTGAACTTAAAATGTATGTTATTAGATGGGTTTGTAATATGAAAATACATTTCCCATCAAAATAGTGACGGTATTGCCATATATAATCATAAATTGTAATTTGCTTTAAGTCGGAGCTAATAAAATACCCCCATATTGTTATAACAAAAATGAAGAAAAATATAAATTGTCAGATAGCGTTAGAACTGAACAGTGCTGTTGGAAGACTATAGTTAAAGATATACCTTAAGCAATGTAATAATTCTAGATATTAGCATCGAAATAAGTGAGTATATAAATATAATAATGTAATATCGTGAATAAAATGTAAATGATACATGTACCTACTACGGCTGTTTTGCTGTTGCTCGTTTTTCCGGTAGGCCGGTTTACCTGCCGATTTACCAGCTCTCCGGCCAGCCGACCGGCGGCAAAACTTCACTGCGGCCGAAAATAAAATCCGGCCGGTGTCCAACATTGTTTTTGAATAGTTTGGTTTTATTTTGCTTTCGTCGCCTTTATCTTTGCAAGGAATCCGATTTGATTTTAGCATAAGTTTTTGGAACAGCTTTAGAGTAAATGCAAAATTTTGTTTAAAAAACCACTGAGATAAAGAGGTGTCTTACGCAATGGTGCTTGTTTTCCCATTAAAATGCGCACATGTCCTAGTAGGGGCACAGCAAGGGAGTGGGTATCGCCCAGTTTTTGACCAAAGGAGGGCCGCCGTAATGGGTTCAGAATTTTTTCCTTAGAGTTCTTATGTTTGAATAGTGCGTAGCGCCTCTCCGTCCTAGAAGCATCTTTATACTAAGCGCTAAATCTGCAACATGCAGCCCAGAAAAGTACAAGTTTAGACTGTAAAATGTTTACAAGCGTTATGTTATTGCAACAATAACAGGAAGCTGGCTTTGTCCTAGCAATAAAACGATGGTTCCGCTGTCGTGCAATAGAAGAAAATGTTATTGTGACAGCAATATTCCTAGCTTTGGCAATTGACAATGCAATGCAAACCAATGTTATTGTAGCAACAATATTTTTAGCTTGCCGTGCAATAGAATGAAATGTTATTGTAACAGCAATATTCCTAGCTTTGGCTATTGACAATGCAATGCAAACCAATGTTATTGTAGCAACAATATTTTTAGCTTGCCCTATTGATGATACAATGTTTGTATCAATGTAACGCCATTGCAATATAGTTTTCATACAATATGGTCGCGACGATAGCTTACGGTGTGCAATTCGTGCACGCACTTCTCTGTGAATGATGCATAAGTAGGACAAAACAGAAGGACTGTTTTCGTCTTGACCCTGTAGTAATAATTCTTGTTTATCATCAGCGTATAAAGCCAGATCGATGCTTGTAGCAGAGATCGGCGGCGCATGTTGGAATAAATTGAAGTCCAACTTGATATACAGAACGCAGTATGGATTGTTTAGAAGTACCGAGAGCGAAACGTTTTAATTTAGGCAATTGCAGCAATGAATATTTTACTATACAGTAATGTTGGCTAACATAACTTGCCTCAATCACCAGTCAGTGCACTTGTAAATTTTATAAGCCTTGGACTAAAGTGCCATATTTGCAACCCAGCCATAAACTGCGTTTTTAGTATTTATAAAAATGTCAGGAGCAATATCGCAATTTGTCTCATTTTTATAACATTATATTCAGAAAATTATAGCATAGTTTAGTCTTTTATAACCGTACAAACCAATTATATTTAGTTTCCTGCGGAGTAACAAATAAATATCTAGTAACGGAAGGCGATTGATAATAAATTGTCTAGTATGCTCCATATGTTTCAATCACATTCGGTGTGGCGCAGTTTACGCAAGGCTGTATAGTGGACGGCATTTTTCTTATGGCGGCCAAAAAACCAACAAACGGCATTTCGATTGATAAATAATCATTATTAGTTTTCTCCGCCTCTTCAAAATCTTAGAGAGAATAATGTCTTTGCAATAAGTGAAATTTAAAGCAAAATCCACAAAAAAATTCATTTCTTTCTTTATTTGTTAAACTATATCTAGCCCCCACCACAATGAGGGGTGGGTGGACTTCCCCCCCCGCCGCTCGACTTTCTAAATCCCCCATGTTCGTGAGATTCTCCCCCATGTCCGTCCGTCCCCCACGCAGGCCGAAATCCACTATGTTAAACTAATTCCAAAAATTTTTTATCTCTGACAATTTATGTTTTTTGTTTGCAAATTGTTTTTAAACATTAATTATCGTTATTTATAATGCTAAAATATCGTTTTCAGCTTGAAAATACATTCACGGCAGTAAGACTGCATGAAAATATGGGAATATTTAACATTTTTAAGCAAAATTTATCCCCACTTTTAATTTTCCCCCGAGAATGAACATGGGGCCCCCCGAAGTTCGCCCACTTTTCGAAGGGCTGTGGACAGGCCAGTATATAAATTTCGAAGACAAAATTCTGGTTCCGGATTCAGTTTAAACGGACAGTTGCGGTAGCTGGTTCCGGTTCGATTAGTACCTGCTGCTAAAGTTATGCCACTAAAAACTGATTATAACCGTTGTGTTGACCCTGTGTAATAGTAACCACCATTAATATGTTCTCCTTGTAGAAACCCAACGGTTCCTGCATTAGTTTTCTTTCAAGAGAATGAACATGGGGCCCCCCGAAGTTCCCCCACTTTTCGAAGGGCTGTGGACAGGCCAGTATATAAATTTCGAAGACAAAATTCTGGTTCCGGATTCAGTTTAAACGGACAGTTGCGGTAGCTGGTTCCGGTTCGATTAGTACCTGCTGCTAAAGTTATGCCACTAAAAACTGATTATAACCGTTGGGTTGACCCTGTGTAATAGTAACCACAATTAATATGTTCTCCTTGTAGAAACCCAACGGTTCCTGCATTAGTTTTCTTTCAAGAAATATTTGTTTTAAGAACTTATTCTAAAGTGCTAAAATTAATGATAACATTGTATTTTGGTAGCGGAATTGCTTTCAATCAAGTTTCGGGTATTTTACGTTATACATAATTGTACTAATTACATACCCTTTGTGTGGCATCAACTTAGGAAATATTTCAAATAATGTACACATACAGAGTGGCCTGTTAAGTTGTCTTTGACAACTTTCTGTAATGTATATGAATAACTCTTCAGCCCGGAACGGAAAATTGTCCCAATCTCAGTTTTATTCCAGTTTTATTTTGTAAATAGTGCATTTATCGTGGTGATCAGTTGTTTCTATGATCAATCGCAATCGACAAAATTAGCAAATCGTACGTTGCATAGTAAATTTACACGACAGCACCAATGCAATATTTGTTGTGCTGTAGTACTGCTAATTTAATATTTTCCGCTCGGTATGCCAAATCAAGCGATAAATTTTGCACAAGAGTTATCGCATTGCACAACGATTCTAGAAGATGTCAAGAGTTATAATATCAACATGTTATAATATAATGTTTGGAAAATGAAATATTTATTGATTCAAATAATTATTAAGGAACCAGATACTGCAAGGCTTTAATTTTTTTTCATTAACTGTAATGGGTGATTTTGTAGGAGATAGTAATACTTTCCAGAAATAATTGCCGCATTGCCAGCTAGTGAGCAGTGAGTAAGTGGATTGCTGGAATTTTTTAAAAGTATTTTTAAAATTAGGGTCATTTCACGAAACCATGTCATTTTAGTCGGGGAGGGGGGCTACATCGGCACTTTTTGGCCCATACCACCAGTCTTTTGTAAGGAAATTTAATGTCGCTGTGAGATGTAGGAATAGCATATCCGACGATCATAACGAGGTATGGTGGACCTCTGTACCCCAAACATAGCAGGAGCCAGAGGCCCTCAACCCGGGTTGGCCAAATGAAGCCAAAAACACATGTCCCAATATAAACGTTCGCCGTGTCGCTAGCACGTGATACATATGTGTGTTTTTCATTTCACTGTGATCCATTGGTATTTGCTAATTTTTCCGGAAAAACTTGGGAGTAAGCATCGACACTGAAACTGACGTCAAGCATCCGAAAATTTTTTTCGTGACATGTAGCCCCCCCCCGACCAAGGTCAAATCTGGCACCTTTCAGACGCTGGTAAATAACGTCAAAGTGCACTAGCGCCAAAAATGCTATATAACGGTAATCGTAATCAGTACAGGTGTTATTGAAAAAAGAATATCAGCGTCTGTCCATGTGTTATTTCATTATGAGGTCGAAGGTCATAAAATGCCAAAAATGGGGTATGCAAAATGTAGCCCCCCCCCCCGACCTGACCAAACTTAAATTTAAAAAAGCCAAATTTAGCATACAGTCTTACAATAGGCCGGATATAAACATAGTAAAGGCCCACTAGAATCGACCCATCTATTAAAAATTTTTAATGAAAATGTAGCCCCCTCAGACCTGTCGTGTAGCCCCCCCCCCCAACCGGATGTATAATAAAAGTAATCGAAGGTCGATCATATTAGTATATAAGTTCATCATCATTGCACTATGATATGGGGCCGTGCTGTTAACTGTGCAGCTAGGGAACCCTTCTGCCTGCCCGCACATATATTACACGCATTGTCCTTGGTATCATCACTTAAATGTAAGCTAGTCATAGATCAATTGTATTTGTTTTACACCAGCTTACATCTAGAATGTATAGAAGTAGCTAAAGTTTGGCGCGTTGCATGTTGTAGGAAGCTGTAGCCCCCCCCCGACCTGAGGTGTAGCCCCCCCTCCTGAGGTGTAGCCCCTCCCGACTCAACATATCGGGGTGCCATTTTTTACAAGGCCTAAGGATCTGCCTGAAATTTTTTCTCAAACGTCCCCCGCTCATGGTTGGTTTGTGAGCATAAAATGGTACCTGTAGGTGCTGTCTCCGTTGCGCTAGAAAAACTTCTGCGACAGGCTTGTTCTAAATTGGTCGATTTTTAACCCCAAGAATGCCCTAGCAGCATCAATTTTAGGTCTCAAGTGCTCCAAATGGCTTGACGAGGACCATTTTGGTCCGATGTGTATAAAACAGACCATGGTTCGCGTGTCACTCCGTCAACCTACAGAATAATGACTTATTTCGGATTCAAATTTCACCCCCAGGGGGGCCCTTTCCAACCCCTGTAGCAGGTTTCAGGTAGCTCGTTTTGCATAGAGACATCGATATTCGAAAAATTCAGGGTTTTTTTACATCGGAAGGGGTCTAGACACTGTACATTCGAAAACGTTTCATTTTGGCTTCAAAAAGTGGTGTTTCAAAAGTACATGGTGTCGTGAAATGACCCATTAATATTCTGTTTTATAATAAATAATAATAGCTTTCGAGCGAGTGATGAGTGAGTTTCGATCTTGCCGCGAGCGATTTTTGACCCAGATGGTAGTGAGTCTTCCAGAAGCGGTAGGAATTTTTTCACAAACGCTGTACCAATAATAGCAATGAAACGTGGAAATAATTATATTAATTAATGTATTTGGTTCCAAATTTTACTCTATGTTTTGTTTTATCTTAGTTTATTTTTATTCCGGTTCCTTATTCTTACTCTTATTCGAAAACATATTTCTTTTTTCGCCGTTACTGTAAAATTGGTTTTTAGCACAGAACGGTGACTTCAAAAAAGCTGAAGAAGCACTGATGGAAGCAGTTGCTTGTGGCGATCAACTTTTAGCGTATCTGGACTTGTATCCTGTGCGAAAAGTGTATCGAATTCTTGGCCAGTCACACTATGCCATTAGTCCGGAATTTCACAAGGTATACGTTCATATTATTATTATTATCCCAATTATTATTATTTGATATTTGTCAGTACCAATTTGTTCGAGAAATTTTAGTATGTAATATGCCGTTTAGCACATGACAGCCATTTCTGAGACTGTTTACACAACTTGCATAGATAAAAATATTGCTGGACCTATATAACTACATATATTATTATTATGTTTCACCACGTTAGTTTCTTTTAGATTGTGTCTTTGATATTTTTATAACTTTTGTGTCAAGTCGCAAAGACATCAGTAATGCGGTGTCATTCGTGCAATGTATTATTGTAACAATGATCAATATTTTCAGCTAATGAAGGTTTTGCCAACGTTGATCAATCAAAACCCGGCAGTATATCGTGAACACTTCAGTGGTGATGTCGAGAGCCTCAGAATTGTCGGTAGTAATATAAAAATCGCGTAACAAACGAATTGCCTTCAAAATTTACCTTATAAAAGTGGACAAAAAGATGCCTAAAAACGTTTAATAATAATAATTGTTGTTGCTGGTTGATGGCTTCGTTTCTATGCTATTATTTCATCGCGAAAGGTATGTTTTCGATTTGTTATTTGTTGCCACTTCTACTAACCGTGGAATGTGTTAGTACTGATATGATGTGCGACGCTCATGTAAAAAGGCACTTGCCGTGCAGTCGCTGCTCTGTGCGTGCCCAGACGCTACAATATTCGCTCGAAATTTGTTTGTGAAATCCAATTACTTTTTATTTTATTTTTCACTATTGAATCTTTTTTCTGTGTTGAATTAAGCAAATTGCGTTCGCTAATCGCTTCTTAATGATAATGCTATGTATTGTGCATAGCTGGACAACTCTTGATGGCTTTTTAAATCTAATTTTTAATAGCAATATTAGGTTTAAGACTAACTGCTTCTTTCCAAACAAAAATGGATTCGAATGAGTCACTTGACTATGAAAGCTAGCGATAGTTTTTATTTGAATATAATATAGTGTATTATTGCGCTATAAAAATATTCTGCTCGGTAATTCACTTTTAGTTACAGTATAATATTCTTTTCGATATGTTGCCGCAGCTGTTCTATTAAATTTAATTCAGTGAAACTGTGTTAGATTTCATATAACTGATATAAAATTGATTTCAAAATTTCGAACCGTTTCTTCAGCCTGTTATGATTTCTTAAAAAGCCTTAAACCCTTATTCCCAATAACGCGCTGTAGCTACTCATTGAAAAAAACTTTTAAGCGCTGACTTTGTAACACTGCATAGAAATTGGGATTTTGCGATTCAGAGTTCATTACGGGTTACGGGTTCAATATGCTGGACGATACGAGAAACGTGTGATAATCTGTATGTACACAGGCTAGCGTTTATTTTGCTCTGCGAATGGTAATGTTATGCATTACAGTTAAGTTAGGCGCCATGTTCGTGGGTGCTGGCGGGGGGGGTCGTGTATAAAGTTATGAAAATTTTAGAAACTCATGGTTTTTACAATTTTGCGAAATTTTTTCGAATTTTGCTAAAAGTTCCCCAGTTTTGCCAAAAAATATTTACCATTTTGGCAAAATTCAAAAAATTTTCTCCTATTTTGTTAAATTTTGCTAAAATATTTCCCGCATTTTGGTGAAATTTCTCCATAATTTTGCTAAAATTTTTCCCAAATATGCTGCTAAAATTTCTCCCCAGTTATCCTGCTAACACTTTTCCCAATTATTCTGCTAAAATTTTTCCCCAATTCTAAAATTTTCCCCAATTATTCTACTAAATTTTTCCCCAATTATTCTACTAAATTTTTCCCCAATTATTCTACTAAATTTTTCCCCAATTATTCTACTAAATTTTTCCCCCAATTCTGCTAAAATTCTTCCCCAGTTATTCTGCTAGAATTTTTCCCCCGTTTCTGCTAAAATGTTTCCCAGATTTTTTTCCAATTATTCTGCTACAAAATCCCAAATTCTGCTAAAATTTTCCCCAATTTTGCTAAAAATTTCCCCACTTTGTTAAAATTTGTCTCTAAAATACCTAAAATCTCACCAACTTTGCAAAAAATGTCTCCCCAGTTTCTGCTAGTATGTGCTAATTTTGCCGAATTTTTCTCGGTTTTTGGGGAGGCAGGTCGGACACCCACCAATTTCTGGGGGGTCTGGTTATAAGCAGCTGCTGGTTCAAGCGACCCCCCCAAAAAAACGGGGGGGGGGTTTGATCTACCCCCTCCAGAACCTGAGATGGTATCAGTGCATCTCCACTCTTCCCAAAAACGGGAGGGGGTTAGGTCGAAAACGCCCGTTTTCAAACACGGGTTTACGTGTGAGTACATGGAAGTGTCCTTCTCTTCCCTAATGCACTCTTTGTAGAACTAAGTGTTTATGTTTCATCTTGAGAAGAGAATGACATTTCTCGGTATCACCATATTTACAAGTTGGACATGACGCTATCTATATTGATATTACCGTCCTTCCAAAACTGCGGGGAATAAAGATAAAAATTTTTTCAACCGACCCCCTTCAAAACTGTGGGGTCGGTACAAATTTTGGTCCATTGTATCATAACTTCTTCAAAACTGGGGGATAACTCTCTCCAAACTGAGGGGTGTAAGGTCAAAATGGATCGCGTCTTGTCCGACTCTTTATATGGTGAAAGCGAGAAGTGTCGTGCTCTTCGCGAGAAGTCATCATAAACTCTTGGTAAAACAAAATAAAATTATTTACGCAGGTGACATATTTGACGGCGATATTTAAATATATTGCACTTATGCTCATAAAAGCTTCTTATTTCTTCATTTTTGATGTAGAAAAAAAGCAAAACATTTTCCCACCTCAAAACATATCATAATAATGGAGCTATCGCTTTAGATACTTATAATGTATTCAGGTGTGTATGGTGATAGCGAATATTAAGTTTAATAATAAGCTAAACTTCTTGCTAAAATACATTGTCACTCCTGTGAATCAGTTCTTCGTTCCAAATAGAATTTCATTATTAATACTTCTCGATCATTATTAATACTTCTCGAAATTTCAAGTGAGCCACTCTTTCTCACGGCTCGCTCCAAATTCTGCAGTCATTTCTGATGAGCATTTTTGAAACTTAGCGAGCGAAGTTTCTCTCGCAATACAGTTACCAGTCTTTCGCAGACTATATCTCGCGATACAGGCTTCGCGTCGAACAATAGAGATAACTCATGTAGATCTGCAATTTTCTCGAATCAGCCATCGAGATCTACAATTTTGCTGACTACGACTTTTTTGTGGGACAACTTCCTGAGTCCCTGTGGGCCCGAATACGGTTGATGGACCTTTTGTTAGAAATAGCGATTTTTCAAGTTTTGCCGTGTTATTGCTAGTGTTCACCTTACAATGAGTGCATATTGGGTTATAATGTAAGCTGAATACGTTCAATTTTTTATCTAGAGCTCAACGTGACTATATTGTACCTTTTCTTGGTGTTTCAAGGGTTTTTTGGTCGACGAACCCGATTTCCAAAATGTCGTGCGTTTTCATTTGTCCGATTATTATTGCTTGCAGGGCATCACGTGTTGTCTATATATAGGTACATATTTCTTAAGGTTTGGTTATCTAATGTCCACTGTTCACATTATATGACTTTTCATGGGTTTTAAATAGGTTTAGGGTCAATGAACCCGATTTCTAGGATATAGTATCTTCAGGTGTTTGATTACGTATTGTTTACAGGTTATCGAGAACTTTGTATCTAGGTTTTTCGGTAAGCTGTATACGATGGTTTGGTTATCTGGAGTCCAGCACGAGTATGTCATGTCTTTTCAGACGTTCCCATTGGGTTTAGGGTCAATGAACCCGATTTCCACAAAATTGTCGGCCTTCAGTAGTTTGGTACATCGCATGAAAAATAGTCTATATAGAGGTATTTTAGGTATACTGGATACTGTAATTTGTTTTTCAAGAATCCAGCGTGCATACTTCATGGGTTTTCAATATGTTTAGGGTCAATCAACCCGATTTCCAAAATATATTCTGTCTTCTGCTGTTTGGTTACGTATTGCATACAGGTCATCAAGAATAGCCTGTATACATTTTCCGGTAGGCTGAATACGATTGTTTGATTATGTACAGACCAGCACAAGTAACCTGATGCGTTGTCTGTTGTTTCCGATATTTAGTATTGCTGAATAAAGTATATTTTCTGTATATACATAGGTACTTTGTGTAACTTTCAAGAGCGATGCTGAAAATGGTTCTCGTGTTGGTTTCATGCATCAGTTGCGGAACGATGTTGCTATCGTTTGCATATTGCTGGATACATGCGACATTAAAATGTTCATTACAAGCCGCCGTGCTGGGCCAGATGAAGCTTTACGTCCTCAACAACTATTTCGCTTTTGATCTAATTTATAGTATGTACTTGTCAGAAATGGTGCTATAGGTTCGACTGACGAGCTTAAACGAAATACATATTATATGCCGTTTTCTATATTCTAATCCATAGCGTAAGCTTCGCATCTTATATACGACTTATACTAAGCTAACTCGTGGAACTATAGCCTCTATGTTTGTCTTTTTTAACGCGCGAAACGTTAAAAATGAGTCATTAACCTATATATCTGACTCGTCGATGAATCTGTAGGTTTAGATGTCCTTTCAAAACTCAACCGTCATTTCTAGCGAGTACTGCATAGGTTTTGGAACTCCGTCGGCGAGTGGTGGAAGGGGTGGGGGAGGGTTGGTTGTTAGAGAAGGTAATTTTTAGGAACTCAACATCCCCCACCGACTTTTACCAATTTGCGATAAATTATTCCTGATTTTCCCTATTGCTTACCAATTTTATTCTAATTTTGGTACTGGCCATCTATTTATGCCTATTTTCGCTAAAACTTTTTGCGCGGCGTGTAGGGGATAGGTATTCTACCCTAGAGGAATTGGTAACTCCAATCTTAACGACACCGTGGAATACTGCATACCTTACGCCACTCGAGTTTCGCATCATTTTCAAAGTTGATGCGTTTTATACATGAACGAGATTAATTTTTGAATAATTTTAGACCAGTATTGCAGCTATTTGTTATATGCATATATGTAGGTAATAATGTGTTTATCAGCGATTGTTAAATATTTGTACCTCAGATACACGGGGGCGCAAAACATTCCTAGGCAGACTACTTTCAATGTGTGTCTTGCAATTTTTAAAATTTTGCATCTTAAACTAAAACTTTTATTACGCGGTAAACCATTTTTTGTATTTATTATTGAGCTTTTAAATTTAGATACCTCGATATCGGCAACTTACATCGTTTAAAGCAAGTCTAATCGGCACAAAATTTCTGGAGCGACACCGCATGAGAAAAATTCATGCTTCGGTAGAATCACATATCATATTGTGTGAAATTAATCCTGTCTGTAAAAGGTATAAAGGTTAAAGAATATCGTATCGGACATTCTGGGTCAATTGGGCTGCGGAGGGTAATAAAACAGCGCCAGTATGACAGAGCTTTTAAACATACAATAAATTTAATAAAGCGCTCATTGTGTGCTTCAGTTCAATTTGAATTATGTCACCGTGAACGAATGTATACCATCCATTATAGTTGTTTCATGATCGATAAAAGAAATTGTCAGTAATGTGCATTTTTGACCCATGAACAATGAACTTATTCCCATTCTGTTCAAATTTAATTCTGAGACAGGCTGTACTTTAACCATAAAAAATGTCCGTTGATCATGGCAACGAACGAAAGCGCTATTTCCTTGTCCACTATGTGGGACTTTGCTTTAGTTGCAGTTTTCGTCAAATATTAGTAGCATTAAATGTCTTGTTTATGTTATCATAGTTTATCGGTTGTCTCTAGTTGCATTTTTGTTGAATTTTGTTGCGCTAGTAAAGATTTTCTTCAATGAATTTCGGTGTTTGTAAGAAAAGAGCACAATGTTGAAAATAGTATATGCCATAAGCGATATTTGTCATGTCACCTTTAGGGGCTTCCCAACTTCCCGGGGAAGATTATAACTATTTGTGAGTGTCTCTGTAGAATTAGACACAAATATTCTAAATAATACGTCGTACTAGGCTGAATATCATAGGCAAGATGGGAAAATGGAGAAATAGGCGATTGAGAAGCTGGAAATTTTTGATGACGGGGAAGAGAGAAATTGTAAAAATGACAATTTGTAAGTTAGAAAAATGGTAAACAGAAATGGTTAATTGAGAAGTTGGAAAGAAATGAAGGTGAGAAGTTGGGAGATTGGGAAGCTGGGAAATTGGCAGATGGTACGTGAGAAATTGAGTATATGGGAAATTAATAGTGGGGAAACTGGCAGTTAGGAAGATGGGAAATTAATAGTCGGGAAATTGACAGATGAAGTGGGAAAACGGGGAAGACTAGAAATTAGTGGTGGGAAAACTGGCAGGTAGGAAATTGGGACGATGGAAATTTAATAGTCGGGAAATTTCTAGATGAGAAGTGGGAAAATGGGGGAAGATTGGAAATTAATTGTGGGGAAACTGGCAGTTAGGAGGATGGGAAATTGGGACGATGGAAAATTAGTAGTCGGGAAATTGGCTGATGGGAATTTAAAAATTAATAGTCGGCAATTTGGCAGATGGGAAGTGGGAAAATTGACAGATTCGAAGTGGAAAAATAAATGGAAAATTGAGAATAGAGAAAGTTAGGAAGATGGGAAGTGGGGGAAATTGAGAAGAGAAGAAGTTGGCAGATGGCAAGTGGGGAAAATGCGAAATTGAGAAGAGAGGAAGTTGGGAAAGTAATAGTCGGGCAATTGGCAGACGGGAAATGGGAAATTGAGTTAGGAAGATAGGAAATTAATAGCCTGGAATTTGGCAGATGGGAAGTGGGGAAAATGGGACATTGAGAAGAGAGGAAGATGGGAAATTGAGAAGAGAGGTAGCTAGGAAGATGGGAAATTGGGAAGATGTAAAATTTATAGTCGGGAAAATGGCAGATGGGAAGTGGGGAAATTGACAAGAGAGGAAGTTAGGAAGATGAGAAAT
>JASANE010011440.1:0-43964 GCA_030248225.1 Trileptium ribeirensis
AAACAACTTCCGATGATCTTACAACTGGGGATAGCGGCTAAGCTCCATGACCTGCGAGCAGGTGTCGGTGCTAGCCTCCCTGGGGGACCTTACAGAAATCATACCCGATACTAGACACATGCGCGAACCTTCGGGCGGGGTTCGAACACACCCCGAGAAAGGCGCCTGCGGCCTGCTCGCAAGCTCCGTAACTTCTTGGGTCTGACCAAGAATAGGTTCAAAATTTAGTATTTACGGTCCACCCTTGAGGTTACGATAGCCGGGGTCGTATGGGCATGGTGTTAGGAAGTTGCGCCATGCAGCTGCGTCACCGGTTATTACATTTGCACACATCTTTGTTTGGAAATAATAAACATTAAAAACAAAACTCAAATAAAGCCATAAAATACAACATTATTCGTAGATGGAAATAAACAGAATGATCGCAGATTTGTTGTGTTCAATATTTATATAGCTTTCTCGTTAAACCAACGAGTTCTATACCCCACAAAGTACGAGGTTGCTTTATATTTTGTAATAGACTATTAATAATTAATAAATTTATTATTTGTGGTTCTATTCAGCATAACTACTGGAACTTCTTGTATGGATGTGATTGCAAGTGTAGCGATACTGTTTTATAATACATCTTATTTTAATTTTTATTTAATTTTCAAAGCACTACAACGAATATGTATGTGTTTAATAATTAATTAGAAAAATATATAAGCATAGATATGGTATATATGTGCGTCAAGAGAAAACAGACAATGCTTATGTCACAGCCATACCTTGAATATATATAATCAAATATGTTTATGCTACAATATTAATAGTACACGGACATAAGAAAATATGCATGTGTACACGTTTGTCTACGGCCGAAACGTTTTAAGGCCACCCGGGCATAATTTCAACCATAATTATCACCAATCTCCACCTCCACGTATGTGGAGGGGGAAAACCAGCTTGACTTCAGAAACTGGGAGGAGGGAGGGGGGCGTAAAACCGCCATTTCCAATCTACTGGTCATATTACAAAACTGGTAAACTTAATCTCACCCATGGGTTTTCTAAAAGGTAAGCAGCAACCATTAATTAATTATTGACGGCGTCTTCGGCTGTTGCAAAAATATAGTTGCTCTACGCATTATACATGTATTGGGCTTCTTAATGTATATTGAGTGAAGACAACTTTTTCAAAAAACTTCAAAAAAGCCAACCACAACTTCATTACTAAATACTAGTACTGTGCCCGAGGATAGATGATGCTGTTTCTCTGTTACTGTACTAATTGTCATTCGTGGCTTTGAAATAGTTGCCTCCCTTAGGCTCAAAGATTCACTGTACTGTCGTCTGTATGCTTGCAATACATACTGCTATTTCTTTTAAGACATCTATTAAATGAGATTCCTATTACTTATAATCCGTTACACTGAATCTAGGTACTTTCACGGTTCAATATTTAAAATTGATGGCTCTAAAGCGAACGATGCCGACGATAGGTCTAGTAGGTTCGCTTTTTACAAAGCTGATTAGTGGCACTCTTTAGCTTATCTTTAAGTACAGTAGAAAGTTTAAACGGATGATGTTCCCAGGATAAACGGTGTCCAGCGGTTCTATTTTTAAGGCAATCTATTATAACTATGGCGATGGCACCCAGCCATGTTATGTAGTGCGCGGCGAAATGTGAACTATAGTATAGTGAAAACGTACAGCTGTAAGAAACGTTGTTTAACATTATATATGTAAATTGAAAATCTGTTTTTAATATTAATTAATTTTACTACAGTTACGACTGAAAATGAAAGCTTAATTTTGCCAAATTTAAAATTACTCAAAACTGACATTTCCAAAAAACACAATTGAGTGAAATTGGAGTAAAAACAAAAGTCAGTAATACTCTAACGTATTCAGCTTACGCAAGTTGTATAAGAAATGCGCTTATAGACAACGGATGCTGAGCTAAGAACGTAAAATTCACCTAACGAAACCCGCCAGACAGCTAAGAAAGTTACTATGTTCAATGAATAGGGCTTGAAAGCCTGCTTTTTTATGATACTTAAACAACACTCTTTGCTAAAACAAACTCTTGTATATCAAGTCAACCTGAAACGACTTTTGCGAGGCAGAATGCATCCATATAAACACAAGCGCCGGCATAAATGGATCCATGACTGTGAGGCCGGTAAATTGTAATTTAAAAGGTAATAAAATCTCCATTAAACCCATGTGCAAAATATTTCAACAAGAAGCCAGCAGAGAATATATAATTGGTTGAACCATTGACAATATAGTTTCGGCGGCGCCCTAAACCTTGTTGACGGACATTTAACAACAAATGAAAACAGCAGCTTGTGCAAAAAATAGTAGCATGGTATTTAACTTATTTTTGGATTCAACTTCATCCTTGGTTATCATTTCGAAATTACGGAAATATAAACATTCGACTACTTCCTTCCTAATAAGAACGACACGTCATAATCTATTTTTCGGTAAATATGAACTGATAAGAGCATGGGTATATCAGCAATGGCATGTTAGGAATGATAAACTACCCTAAGGACATTTGTTAGGTTAACATCGAATAGAAGCAAAGTAGTACAAACAAACCAAGGTCCATTCAAACAATAAATTTAATGGCAATATAGCACTGACAATATGGACACAATTGATTACAAACAGATATTTTTCGTTTTAACGACATAAAGATATTGTATATTGGACAACCTGCCTTCAGCTATGCGTGCACTTAGCACAAAGGAAAATAAGCAGAATTGGTTATGGAATTGAAGTACACCGCGATTTTTCTACTTTGGCGTATGAAGCTTCACAAAATATATCTGCGCGTGCAGTTTAATATCAACTGTTGTATAGTAGGTCACTCGTTCTCTAGATTGGACCGAATTCCCAGCGACAATGTCAAACTGAAACTCATTAATTTCAGGCATGTTTAGTGGATTTACTAAAACACTGGGGCTTCTCAAAAGATATCAGGTAGTTGATTCCAAAGATATCACTTAAGTAGACGTTTTGTTAAGCTTAGTACAGCATTACTTATCTATTTCCAAGATTTCGTGCAGCTGTGCAAATGCCTGCTGAAGATCCCAACTAATTGCAAAGCCAAATAAAACATTTCATATTATATTGGTTTAATATTGTAAAAAGCCGCACATTAAATTTTTTTACAATCTGAGGTGACTGTTTTAAAAATTTTTTTTAATAATTACAGATCCACACAGCAAATATTTAAATACTTGCTACAATGAGTAAACAAAAGGAATAAAAAATAACAAGAATTTTCATGATTTTGATCTTGGCGCGCCGTATAATGGCAATACTAGCAACTATGTAGAGCTCGATTGTGTTTACGCTAAAAACTTTTCTTTTAGCGAGACATTGTGTCGGGAATATTTATATTACAATTTACTATTGAGCAATATTATATCACATGGTTTGGAAAGACATGGCTTATAATTAGGTGTAATTTATTTGCTCAAGGTCGATAAATCAGCTGAGTAGTTTCAGTTACTATTTCTGTTTTGACCTGCACAAGGATCGCAGCTGCCGTTAGGAGGGGAATCCCACCAAAATTATGATGTGAGAGACATTTGATAAATAATGTGAGACCAACTCCCTCCCCGAAGTTCTGCAACCCCCTTTCGTTTTTTGCGCCGAAGACGCGCCTCATATTTTGGAAAATTTGATAAAATATGGAGGAAATTACTGAAAGATGACACAAATAGGTGAAATTTGACAAAAAATTTAACAAAATAAAGGAAAGTCAGTGAAAATTTAACAACTTTCTGTGCTTTTTATCTGGAAACAAATTCAAGTACTCGTCTGCTCGAAGTGATTAGAAATACAAAACATTAGGAGACTCCTGGGTGCGAAGGCTCTCCAATCAGGGGCATGTAGGCCCTAACGACGGCTCTGACAAAGATAAATATGGCCAAAAATCTTGAATATTTTAAATTTAAGATTTATTTTCTGAGGATCGACAAATCTATTGAGCATTGCGGAGTTACTATTATTTTTTACTTCTACAATGATAACTCTACGAAGAATGATGAGTTGACAAGTGATATCATTATAAATCTGTTGCCAGAGTCAAACCCTCGATACTGCGGTAATCACTATAGACAAAATTGCTGACTTTACTGGTAGTCTTTTTAGCAATCTCAGTAAGATCAAAACATATAGTAGCAGTAGTAAATCATGTGTACAAAAACTTTCTTAGTTAATAATTCTACCACCACAATAATAGAAGCTTATTTAAGCAATGTTTCTACGGTTTTGGCATCACAGGTTTGGCATGTGGTTGTCCGATGTCGGACCGAAGCTTACAAATGTTTATTCGAGCGTCATAGCTATAATATTTAAAGACACACACTTAGAAGTGCAGCATCAAAACGAAAGGACAGCTTAAGAAAACGCACCAAAAAGATCCGTTAAGACCAAATACAATATATAATTGCAGCTGTTTCCTGCACAGTGAGCGATTCTTCGAGAGTATTCGTAACGCACATTAAAAATTTAACGATGATACCGACATTATGCAAAAAAACGTAGTTACATAAAGAAAGACAAAGTTAGATAATTTTGCTACCGTTAGCCTCATGTATCTACTCTCTGTAATTAAAATGTATGTTTGATTTTCAAGAGACAGTGATCAATTCGGATACCAAAATAAAACTTTAGATATACATGGAATAAAGATAACCTCTTTGGCTTATACACATATTTCGCACCTTTTCGCTTTTGCTAAAACGGCGGTTATGAAATAAGCATTCGTTGTTTTCCACATTTCACGCGTCCTTTTACGATTTGCCGCAGAAGCAACTTTTTCTATCAATGCTGAATATTATTTATTTGACATTTTTTAATTTCACTAAATGAAATTATATTAACCGCTGGTAAGCTGGATTCTTCGCTTGTTCCAAAAGGTACAGCTGGGCACGTCATTATGCGTAACTAAACTTAAAATCACCCCGTTGACCATCTATTTTGTTTTCTGTAAAAATTTTCATGACGGAACATTTTGTTGTTGGTCAGAAATTGCATACTTTTTGTTATCGAATATCAAATATGTTCGCGTACGAATTTTGCCGGATTTGTATTAACATGGGGCTTGTTCGCAGTAATTGATAAATAATATGACCATCCCGTTTATGAAGTCGCAGTTACATTAAATTTGTTTGCGAACAGAAGCAAATACTGTTTCAACGCTACGAAATGTTGCGGAATTGTCATAATTATAATGAAATCCTCTATGTCTGCGCTAGTGAATCGAATCGAATATACTATTTGTTCTGTAACAATGGATGCGGATTCAACAATTGCAAAATAGGATGGTTAGCGGGGATCATTTTAAGGTTAGTCGCGCATTAATTGGGTAGTTAATGCATCATTTACAATAAGATTTTGAATAGCCTAGCTAGGCTATACATTTGTCATCGAGTGTCGAGCCGGACTGTGCTTTTGTCACGAGTCGTTCAGCTGAGCCCTATAACTTAAGCCAGAGACTATTTAGCCTGCGAACATTACGTTTTACTATACGTATTTAAATAATGCTCCAAAAGCGGCATACAGATTAAAACGTTAAGTGTATATATTAAAACATATATAACTTAGAATTAGTGTGAAAATACTATCAAATAACTATATAAAATTTCTCAATAGACAGTTAAGCCGGACGCTCCGTTTGTCACGCAGAGCCTAGCTAAGCTCCCTGTTTGTCACATTAAGACTAGCTAAGCTATAAAAATGTACCATAGTAGTCCAGCTAAGCTATAGCTCACCCGAAATAGTTGAGTTGGACGCGTGACATAATTTGGCCATGGCGCACGCATCTTATCGTAAATGATGCATGAGCCATCCCTGTACATCAGAATAGCCTGGTCGAATTATAGTTCACCTGAGCTCGCGTAGGTGAAAGTGTTATATAATGATATTCATATTGTCGTAGTTTGTGTATAGTGGTATACAACTAACCACTTCCTTCCTTGGAATTCTATAGTACACAGTATGACGAATGTGGAAAACAATGTCACAAACGCTTAAACTTCTCCTGAAACGATTCAATGACTTTGAAAATATAATATGGAACGTAATTATTTCCTAAAAATGCAACGGATGCATTTGGTATAAAGCTAAATTAAAACAGCGGTGCAATACGCCAAAAGTATATACATCTGTTCAGTATCAATTATTATATTTTTTGTGTTGAAATTCAACAAACGTCAAATTACACCAGAAGAGATGAACTCACAATATGATGAAATTGTAGAAAGTAGATTACTCGAGGAATTAGCGTTGAACTATCGAATAAATGAAATTTGGAAGCTTGTTTTCAACGCCTGCTAATGTTGTCAGCTTAAAGTATAAAACCATACAGCCGGCCATACAGACCCTAGAGAACATTGTTATATATTTTACCAGTGAAGTTCTATATTTATAAAAATGTGAAATTGAAAACTACAGCAACAATGCTACGCAATATCATCCGGGTAGCTCACTTTAAGGTAGACTGACAAAATATATTTAATTTCATTTTTCCTTGAAGAAAAGTAGCTAAAACAGCAGGAACGGCATTCGACACATCCACAAAACTAGTCCATTATTAGCTATGTTGTTATCGGCCGTTGTCACATTGCATCACATCGTAACCGCTCCGATTGGCATCGATTGAACTTTATTTCAGGTGTTAACAGTTAGGCCGTGTTCAATGGGCATCCGATCCGATCCTATCTGAATCCTATTCTTAATGCAGCCGATCCGATCCAAAAAGTTAATGTTTTTGCCTACAATATGCGCGCGTATTCATATGCACTTATTTTTCGCACTACTTTCGATTCGGTCCGAAAAAATTGTGCATGCTATTTCGGATCAGGTCGGTTCAAATCAGATCGAATCCGACACAGTGTGAACACGCTCTGATAATGAATTAGTACTCGGTAGGGGGCAAAATTTTATGGTATCTGACGATTGATTTTATCGTATAGTTTCGTAAGTCACCAAAATTTTAGAAAATCAACTAATCTGCACATGCTTTGCTTATGCTCTAAAACCAAATTACAGAAAACTATGCAGAGTATTAAAACAACCAAATCTAGTAGAAAGTTAATTTTGACTAGTTAAAACAGTAAAATATGAAGTAAAATATGTTCTTATTCATTTTGCTTAAAATAAATTTGAATAAAGATGTAAGTACAGATATAATTAATTTTTACCTAATTTCAAAATAATATATTTTCAAGACTTTAACACAACACATTTTGCTTTTGTTTTACAATGTATCTGCTTCACCCCGAATAGCTTCCATCACTGAGCGTTGAGACTCCGCAGCTGTCGTTACATAGGCTTCTTTAAGCAACAGTTGCTTCCATCGATCTTGAGGCCGAATCATATCCGGATCAACACCAGCTTAATCTGTCGCTGACTCTCCGACGTCGTGCTTTGAATGACAGGATAAGTCTGGAGCTGAATTTTTCGCTCCCAGAAACGCTGAAATTTCGCCGGCGCATTAATTTTAGACATAACCGAAACTCTCCTCCGGGACTCTAGCCCTTTCCGGACATAGGAACTCGAACATGTAATCTCCTAAGCACCAGGAAACAGAATAAAGGGTGAAAACTTATGGTAAAACTGCAGGTAACTCAGGTACCGAACCATGAGGAATCCGATGCCACACGGACCGCACTCTGCCAGTAGCAACTGTTGATCCGCTACTAACTAACTTAGTACGTTTTTGACGGTCCTATTTGTAGCTGCATATGAGTTTGTTCCCCAATCGCGTCCTGCACTATCAAATTCAAAGATTTCGAAGTCCGTAAAAATCCCAAAAAATAGCAGAAACACCAGAACTCATACAAACCTGAAAGACATCAACTTCGGCGCGCATTGAGAAAACAAACAGTTTAAAATATCTAACGAGATATGCTTAATCAAACATTTAACATAGTGAGTACAAGCTATCCATTCGGTAGACTCGTAGTGTCGATACTTGATATTGGATGTAACAAAACTCAGCAATTGCTCGGGTCTTACGAAACACAGGAAACGTACTAATCGTTCTCCACGAATCCAATGTGTTTCTTCTGTATCAGTGGATATATTAACGGAACGTTGCTTCAACTCAAGCGCCAACTTTAACACATAGTTGTAATATTCTTTGAGTTTTTTTTAAATCAACAGGTGTCGTATTGTTAGCAATGCGATATTATTGTTGTCGGTACACATCGTTAACACATAGTTTTAATATTCTTTGAGTTTTTTAATAAATCATCAGATGTCGCATTCTTAGCAATGAGATATTATTGTTATCCATACATGTCGGCGGTCGGTGATGCTGGGGGGGTAGAGGCCCCCCACGGGGGGGGGTCGCGGCCATCCCAGAGGGGGTAACCCCCTGGCCGGCCAAATTTTCCTAGGGGGTTAGTCGTGAGTACATTTTTTTGTTTGGTCCTTGCAGCCACATTTTTTGCGTATGAGTGCAGTTTTTGCAGGAAAATTATTAAAATACGAACCCTTTTCGAAGCATTAATTCGATACCTAATTTTTGGAGTTCATATTCTGGGCATAATAATGGGGTTTTTTCATCTACATAAGTGGCTTTTGTCTGCTGAGCTATCGGGTGCGACTCCTACGGCGATGGAGTGTTCCAGTGCTGTTTTAGTGCTGAGTTCGTGGTTAATCCACCGTGGACCGTAGCAGACATGCAATGTCTAAATATCTAGTTAGTGTTAGTATATAAATAAGTATATATAATACGATTAACTTTTACTTCAGGGAATGACGTCGTCAGCAATAAAGCTTTCCACAAATTTACGGCCGTACATGCACCTTTAGCAACAAGCAGGGGCAATTTGCGCAAGGTTTTGCACTAAGGTCCTGCTTCGAAACTCGCCGAGGACCCGCCAAGCCCCCTTCGGGGGGGGCGGTTTACCCCCTGGCTTTTCGGCCTCGGAGCGGGGGGGGGGGGTTTGGACCTTAGGGGGTTACCCCCCTCTACCCCCCTGCCGGCATGTATGTTGTTATCCTTCTGTGGTTCTGTCATTTTTATTGGGCGTTTGCCGTGATTTATTGCATTAATTGAGCAATCATAGCGGGAAACATCAATCCAATAACTCATTTAATAAAAATGCTTATAAATTGTTAACTTATGAAGGAACTGCATAGATTTTAGCCCCGGCTTAGCTCGCCAAAGCTGTTCGGGGTACATGTAGCGTTTTTCATTCAAAAGAAAAATATTCGAAAATTGGTAACCAGCAAGCCTGTTCCGTTGGTAACTCAAGAGACAAAAAGATTTTATGAACCGCTGAACTGCCTAGATGTAGTGAGTCGAGCGTTACCAAATCACATACCTTCAAGATTTACGATATTCATTCAGGGACGTATACAGGAAAAGACGAGGTTGGGTATTGTTTTCAGATCGCACAGGGTTATCCAAAGAGCTGCACATGTGGAGCAAATGTAACCGTTTAAATCATATACTTAAAACAAGATATCTTTATTACACAGTAATAAATACGAATGAAAAACAAACATTAGTTTGACAGCGTAGTATTAACTAAATAAGTTTGCTAGCATTCGCGCACTAAACCAAACAGCTGACTCAGTGGATGAGTCGTAAAATTAAAAATTTTATAGGGACATATCGAGAGGTATTAAGATAATTTGCATAAATAACTATTTTACATGAAAAGCCACTATACGCATAAACTACGATCAGCAGCCACATATCAGTCAAAATTTTTAAAGCTGTGTAAAACAGTACAGTTAACCAACTCCCCAGCAACTTTATATAGGTTGCCATTCTAATTTGGCACTGCTTATAGTAGTATTATCACAGTCTACCGACTTTGTTCAATTGCACAATGTTCACCTCTACTGCGTGAAGCTTGCCCCAACATTTCTTAGTTTTGTCAGGTACATTTAGATTCTCATTATATAATAGTTTAAACGCAGTACAAAATTGTGCGAAAAGACTACGTAAAACTTCGTCTCTATTCAGTGTGTTTCAAGACAATCACATAACGTTTGCAATGGAATCGCCTGACAATAATGCAGTATCTTACACGATTCTACTTGTCTATTTTGTATCTCAACGACCTCAATAATTTCATAATTTTTCTTTTTCAACGTAAAAAAGCACAAGCCACATGGAAATGATACTACTAATAAGCATTCTATGATGAAGTTATAGTAGGTTCAGAAAATGCATTGATACTCATATTTGCCATAACTGAAACGTTCTGTGGCGTTCCTGTTACAATAGGTAAGTAACAGTTGTAGCGCAGCCATCGTGCGTTAAATAATTTGTACGCACGGTTGTGACGAGTTCAGACGAGTGCGTCAGCACGAGTTTGAACGAGTTATACAACACAACCGTGCGCACAAACCACTTGACGCACGCCCGGCTGTGCTACAACTGACTTGTAATAAAGCTAATTTAGCTAAACGTGCGTGAAGTCATTTTGATGCACGGCTTTAACTATATAAGCTGCGTTACAAGCACAGATATTGTAGTAATTATTGTAAAGTTGGTTGTTTTAGCTTATTGAATCAATGTTTATATTTATGTATTAAATCGTTTCAGTAGCTAAGCCAATAGCTACAAACGTTGTAATGTTACAATAACTGTTTCAAATATTAGTGGCAGTGCTACATTGAGTAGCAATGGCCAGCGTTGTCAGTACCAATGCACAGTACATTCATGAACTTTTACGACAGTCACCGCTGCTACATTGTCTTTGCTTGTTTTCTCCAGATTGAGTGCCCTACTATGCGGGTGTTTTTAGCATAGATATGTCTTGGTGACCATTGCAAGGCTATTCGTGGGATCTTTTGCTGTTTCGGATATTGATATTTTGTAACTTGTAGCACGACTGCACGACGTAAAAACTGTAGGCAATCTGGGCACGTATACTTTGTAAACAAAGCATCATTTCAGTAACTTCGGATAGCGAATAATCTGTTATTATTTAGTAGCCTACTACTGCTCAAATTTAATAATCCATAGATATTCATGTGTATACAATGATCATTTCCAAAGAGTACAACATTATTTTGCATAGAGTTGTTCTATTCCTTAACAAAATAAAAACATACTCCACTTTGCCTCATTTGCATGTATATCGTTAGCAGTTTTAGTTGTTCATTACAATAAACCCACCACGTTTTTAATAACACATCCATTTACAACATACTCAACTAATAAATGTCTTCTCTAAAAAACATATATTCCTGAAGCACTAACATATACCTAAACAGATATCAGCCATTATGTACTTCTTAAATCATAAATTTTAAATGCGACTTGTTAAAAACCACGTACAAAATGTTATACCGACATGAAAATAACAACGCTCGGGAGTTTCATTGTAACAAGGCTCAACGATATTATGCAAGAGTAAACTTAAGATGCGCCCCCAACCATCCTCTTTTGACACCATATACAAAATGTTGTTAGCGAACAAAACTCGGTTTCAATAGCCGTATCCAATTTCGACATTTCGACGTTTTGCTAAAACCCACGTACAAAATGTTATACCGACATGAAAATAACAACGCTCGGGAGTTTCATTGTAACAAGGCTCAACGATATTATAAGAATACGCTGAGACCTAAATTTCCTGTATCCTTATTTGTGGTTCGTGGGCATACTGCGGCGCTTAATACCCTTGGAACCGACGTTGTTAAACAAGCCGGGCTTGGTACTCCTTTGTTAACATGTTTCGTCATTCTCGTACAAGCGCCAACGGTGCATCACGATTTTATAGCTGCAACACGGTTCATATTTCTTATGAAATTCTTGTAGAGTGTGTTATATCTGAGGATGTCTGCGTAAAAACAAGAAGTTGAACATTAACGTTAAAATTCAGATCACTGCAAATGCGTCAGTATACAGAAAGAAAATTTCTTTTTCATTGCTACTTTTTTACCAAGCAATGTTTTTTGCAATGATGGTTTGAAGTGGAGCGATATTTATCACGTAGAGCTAAAATTATGCTGTCTTTTTAGAAAACTAAGACCAGCTACTGAACATCGTGACCCATACGGTTCAGACAAAAATGTCACAGCCTAACTGGCGTTAGACATCGTCGACAGCCGAAAAGCTTGAAAGACAATCTGCCGCATTAGCACAACCACGTGCCTAATTATCATTATCTCCGATATCGCATAACTGCGGAAAATATTATTTTTCCGTCAGATTGTCGAATAATCTTTTATCCAAATGAATGGACTTTATATATGTCTTATGTTTCTTATCCAAAAAAATAGATGTATTTAAAACAATTTATATGCCTATTTCCAGGTTACTTAGGCACAAAAGCAAATGTTGCTACGAAGTTAATAATTTTTATAGCTCATTTAAAAATTTCTGTTCTTCTTTGTGGAAATATATAACAGAAGTCCTTTTGTTTAAAAATTAATTTGATGCCTGGGTATGGCTAAGACTTTGGTAGCCGCAAATAATATTCTGTGGCCAGCAGTGAACGGCTCATTCTTTTGGGATGTAGATGTTCACTCAGTCTGACTTCGCGCCACGGTTACAAATTATAGTACAACAATCATTTTTTCTTGCCATAGCATGTTTGGCTATATTATTTATCCTAATAGTAAAATCTTGTATTTCAAATTCCAACTCTCCAAATGATATTTTGTGGTCAGCACTTAAAGACTATTGTTTTGCAAGTCAGGTGTTTATTTTTATTTCTCTAGGTGCTGTGATACCAAAATATAACTCTAAAACTCACCCATCTTGTGAAACCGTACTTGCATATTATATATTCCTAGTTTCAGCCCCCTAAAATTGAGCTTTTTGAAATATAATTTTGATAGCAGAAGAATAGCCAACAGAAAAAAGTTCGTAAGATGTATAATTCATTTTAGAAATAATTAATAAACAACAATAAATGATATTACACATTTTAGAAATAATTAATAAGCGACAATATACGATATATATATTTAGTTAGGTTATAATTTCGTTTAACGCTTTATTTTAAACACTTCGTGTGTTTTTTCATTTAGTAAATCTGCTTGATAAATACAAAACTCTCGCTATAAATACTTTGATGGGGAATAAATATATTTGATGGCAAGAGACACCTGTACATGATTTCAATGAGTTTTTGGCTAAATTTCTGTATGGAACTTGTTCATTAATACGGAATCGGTTAAACGCTTTGTGCTCCTTACCGTATAGATGTGTTAAATGGATAGTGTGACAAAAACAAATGAAAATTCGAAATAATAACTGAGAAATTAACAGTTACTTCAGACTTGGTTTGTTATAATCCATATATTATTTCGTCGCCATATACTGCGAAATGAATCGGTTCAGGCTGCCGATTCAACACATAACTAGACAACAGATGATCTGTTTTAGCCGGTATGAAATATTCAAAACACAAGTAAAAAGTAGCAAAATAATTTTCCATTCGAATTCCGAAACGAGAAAAGACGTACCATCATATTTTCGGTCAAGTATTTGGTACCTTTAAACGAAAGTAAAATATCCATCGGATTTTTGCCTTTTACTGGCCTTTCTTGCTGATGGGTCAGTGTAGTTAGCAACTGGACCAGCGCCCGTGCCAGCGTGGTGGGGTCCATTGTTGTGCTGATGTGGACCAGCACAACCGGACGCAAGCCAAGACTTAAGACTTAGTGCATCGGCTATCTTTGCCTGGCTTAACGTGCTGGATGGGGGTGCAGCGCCACTAACTACTGCACCTCCAGCACCAACAGGCGCAGAGTCGTACATTTCGATAGGCGACCGTCTTGTTGCATCGTGAAAGTCTTGCCATAATGCAATAATAACATCAGTTGCCATAATATCGCCGGCATGTGAGCTAACCATGCGCAGTGTAAAAACTCCGTCAGGACCAAGAAATTTGACTGCAAATTTCTTGGCCGACTGACGATCCGAAATCATGTCCGAAGCTCGAAGATATTTACGAAGAAAGCCTTCACGTTGGCCTGGGAACAATGTTATAAAAATCCAATGAAATAGGGATCCAGCTGTAACAGCTGCAACTGCTAGAAACCAAAACCAAAGGAAAATGAAAATTTTCTCATTGAACATATTAATCATAAGCACGCACTGCACCGTATAATGATGAACGTTGCCTAATACTCGAATCTCGAAATCACACATTGTCACTCGCGGAAAGTTTCCAGATTCTTCCCATTCACGTCCGTGTAAAAGGTCGTTAATTATTTCAAAGCCGTAGAGGAAGCTTTCGGTGTTAAGGAAATGCGTAAGTAGTGCTATTTGGCAGAGTAGATTGAGGGCGTAGAGAAGCTAAAAACATATATTAAATTTATGTATACATGTAAAACCCGGTTGAACGTGTAGGTATGGATTTTTTATTAACTCAAAGAACAGATAGACTTAATATATCCCAATACCCCATAGGGATAGGGATTACTGTTAAGGGTCGGATCTTTATAAGCCATATTTATTCCCTTAGGCTCCCCGCCACTATATCTTTACACTGTAATGCCTCGAACTGTCGTCTAGTGTTTTACAAATTGTAGTCGCTACCAGGAATGAAACATGGTCTCGATTTTTGAAAGCAACGGTTGCAAAGCAGTGAGCTATTTAGGAGCAGTTGCTCAAGTTGCTTCCTTAAGAAACTTCGCATAGTGAACGAATAATATGGATTTGCAGCAAAATTTTATGCTCAACTCAGCTAAAGCAGCGATACGAAACCGTGCTTTGTTCCGTTCTTGGGCAGCATCACAAATAAGTCGAACCTAAGATGTCGCTGTGAAAAATTCTATATAATGCTAAAATGTCAAGTAGCGATAATGAAACTCTGTATCAACCATTTTACAACAAGCGCAGACCTGCTTCTGTTTTATTTCGGTACCCTGAGTTTTATATATTTAGCTTAGGGTGGTAAAACAAAATGATGACCTTGTCTGTGTCTTTCAAGTGGTAATGTACATTATTGCAAGCATTCTAGACCTACAGTATTCTCGATCGAAATGATTGTAAGTAAATCAGCTTTGATAAATTCAGCTTTGGAAAACAAATATTCTCTTAACACACCAAACATAGGAATGGTTATTTTCCGTGTCCTTATGATGCATTTTGATCAAGACTTATCCTTGCTCTGGATTAATCTGGCTTATGGAAGGTCTTTTTTTCCACCATGAAGCTTAAGATTTGCTAAAGTTTTATGTTAGAGACTCTGAGGATATGAAATTCAGCTTGACAGCGGTTTACTGGAGGTTTTACACTGTCGCTTTATACGCGAAATGCATTAATATGCGTGTGCAGTGACACGGTAAAAATGAAAGGTGATACCAATTCCATTTTTCATTTTAAAACCACTTTTTACTCGACTCAGGTGGATTCGATTCAATTTCATTTTCAAAACAAAATATATATTTGTTTCACTTTTGTAGATTTGTCTTAACTCCATTTGATTTCGCTTGGGTGAATCAACTAATTCATCATAATTCACCATCATCATACTAGCAACTAATAGGCTTTAAAGCAAGCCGCTCATATCAACCAGAAGAACAATGAGTGCATGTGTTTAACAAAAACAGATTTTAAAATTCGCGCCAAAAAGTCACTTTAAAACGTAGTCGTTTAAAAAGCAGTAAAATCGATTTAATAATAGTTTTTAAACGAGTGAATTTCATTTCATTTTTCTGGAATTAATTTAAAACGAACCTGTTTTTAATTCAGAAAAGAAATGGAAATTATTTTCAGTTTTACATATCGATACACAGATTTTATCGTAGTTCCAAAGTGAGAACAAGCTGGACTTGGATACCCAATAACTATTAAATTCTGTTCTAATTGGGTAAAAATCTTCTGCAGAATCTGATTTAAGAAACGTTTCATTTAAGTCATAGTAAATTGTCGAAAATTAAAGTTCAACGCTAAAACCAGTATAAAAATCAGTTGCCATACTGGATTTGAGGAAAAAATTGCGATATCAAACCTTTATGAACAGGTAGAGAGCGGTTACAAAATAGTTGCATCGTCGCGAGCATAGAAATCGGATTCCAAAGCAAGCTTGTTGATTTCGGCGGCCGATTTCTTTCTGTATTTCAAGCGCATCTTCAATATGACCAGCAATATTATGAACAGTTGTAGCTCGACTTTCGGCGTCTAACATTCTTGCATCGCACGCCATTTGACATATGCCTTGTACGTTTATGCCTGAAACTAAAAGAAGTTTCAGTGTTTTTTACGTGTTATCCCTGAAGTTGCGCCCCAGAAAGTCTCCATATGTCACCCCAAACAATAAGTCATTTACGTCTCCTACAATTCATAAAGTCAAGTCATGAGTCCTAGACGAAGTTTCACATCTTAAAGTCGAAAATAAGGCAAACATGGTAACTGCCGACGTACAGTCCTCCGCCTTGGAAAGTTGTTTATTTTATAACCATATAACGTACGATCACTAAAGGTGATATGGATACTTTTATGGTTTCAAATGCTATTAAGAATTTGAGATAAATTGTTCTTTAGAAATAACTAACAAATGAGATTATGCTATAAAATCGATATTTTGTTATAAAATTAGTTAAACTTGCTGTTGTAATCATAAAAATGTGAAAATGGAGCAACTTTTGTGAAAAAAACGACAATTTGAATTCCTCATTCTGATTGCGTTTTGAAGAACACGGAGAAACGTACAAAATTTTGATATGTAAAGGGCCGTAAATTGCGTTTATACATCATAAAGCGCTTGTTCGCGTTCACTACGCAGCGAAAAATGATGTTAAAATTTAAGATAACTCTTTGGAGAAATAAGTTCATCGTAATTATGACAGTAAAGAATAACTATGGTATTCCAAAATACGAAAATTACTGAGCTATATAGTTACAGTTGCGCGTCTACTTACAGAACGTCACAAATCGACCGGATAAAAAGCCGATTCAAATATGCACTATACATTGAACTCAGCTAGCAACCACTTCTGAATGTGAGATTACCTTATATGAGCAGTGGACATTAAAGAGTTAATAGGTTAGCGCGTTAAATCAAATTTCAAACCAATAATGCAAGTAAAAACTCACCTGAATACCAGTAAAGAATGCCACGATATATTACACATGGTATATAAAACATAATTGCTTCTAATGTCAACAGGAACGGCACCCATTGGTAGTAGCCGATGGTTTTGGCTTTCCGCGCTTCGTATTCGGGCGGAATATGGGCATGCAACGGTATGAAGTAAGTGTTTTGAACCCAGCAGTAATTCTCTGTATACTGTTCCCAAGCATCTGTAAACTGGGCAGGCACCCAGCATTGAATCGGATAACCAACGTACTGCTTTGCGCTGAAATACACGGTACCGCTTGCCATAAATCAAGAGTTACCTTCGCTTGAAAAAGGCTTCGTGAGTTGTCCACAAATTTTAATTTACAAAATCATTGCTGAAAATGTGCAGATTTTTTAGATTTTGCAATACATTTTTAAACGCTTTTAGGCAAAGTTGAGCCGCTTCACAGATCCAAACCGCTAGATTATCTGACCTTGAGAATGAACGGGCTATATATTATCTCTGTGCAATTGTCAATTAACTTCATAAGTCCATTTTGAGACCCTTAGATTCATAGGACAATGGTGCAAATAATCATTATAATTTCTACTCAATTCCTTTTGTAATAATCATTCGCATATTATGATGCATCTTAGAATTATTATTTAAAACATAATGCAGTTTTCTCTGTTAATGTTACAAAAAATATAATAGTTGTTGGTAAAGATGTACCCTGCCTGAAGATCTCCTGTCTCGACGAACGGTCCTTGACGACTTTCGCCTGTGCATCCGACCGTCTACGCCCCTAAGTAGATAGACCTTCCACACCTTATATATTGTATATAATGTAGCAACTCTTTTCGCTCGCCCTTTTATTTAGTAGCCTGTACTTCGCGATGTTGATCATTATGAAATAAAATTATTTGTGAACTTTTTTGATGAAATGATTCTTCAATTCCTTTTGATAAATATGATTTAATCAGGATTATATGACAATTTACGGCCTTCAAAGCGTTATCAGACCGTCTGATTACAATAATTTTCGCATAGGTGTCTCGCCCGCTGATTTCATGCTATCATTTTTTTGTGTTATCAGTTATGGATAATCTGTTCCGAGAAGCCGCACAGCTAGGTACATATATTAACTTCGCTGGGCAGAAATATACTTGCTATGCTTTTTATGTGTGATCTTTGGGAAAATTTAAAATATTAACAAAACTAATTGACAATACTCAAAATAGCACCAAAACGCGAAATGGCCGCGTCGACCAAAAGCGACTCCAGTTGAAATTAGAAAAGACTAAAAAATGAAACAAAACGGGCATATATTCTTACTCGAAAACACAATAGCATTACCTGACTATAACAGCAAACGCAAATATAATCGAACTTGTGTAGTGATAGTTGAGTTTATCAATAAAGTCATCATCGACACGGGGATGAAATCCTTTGAGAATCGCTGCA
Source organism: Trileptium ribeirensis (assembly GCA_030248225.1). Classification (NCBI taxonomy): domain Eukaryota; kingdom Metazoa; phylum Nematoda; class Enoplea; order Enoplida; family Thoracostomopsidae; genus Trileptium; species Trileptium ribeirensis. The sequence goes on from JASANE010011440.1 coordinate 18,465, forward strand.
AGATAGTACAGCAACATTTGCGGAGGCAATTGCTTCTTTTCTTTGTTCAAATAGGTTTTGTTAAATTTTGACTCGTGCGAATGCGACGATGGGTGTACCGGCAGCCGACCGACGTGATTCAAACGTTCACATTTCCGAGCATTAGCATGCTGAAATAAATACATATATACACGCTAGTCGAGCGATATGCTAAATTTTGATTAAAATTGTGCGCAAAACATAAAAACAAAAAATGTGAGCTTGTTTAGAGACAGATATGTTAATCTGATGAGCACAAACTGGGGCACAGGAGGTAACCCCCATCATATCTACACCTCTTACGTGGGATACAGAAGCTAAACCCCGTAAGCCATATTTTCACTCCAGCTTGAACAACATACCCGCTAAGCCGACGGACCTTCGGCGCCTTTGGCTACGTTTGAAAAGTAATAGTCCATAATACAAAAATCATTTTGGAAAAAATGTAGTATGCACTCAAAGCAGTTTATTTATGAAAATCGTGAAACTGATTCTACCAATCTGTAGCCGCTTTGTGCATAAACTTAACGTTTGTCCTATTATCTTGACTAGTTTTAATAAAAAAACTTTATTGCTACTAGATTCTGCGCTGAGACCTTGGGTTGCCTTAAGTAATTTGCTAGTCATATCAAACCACTTAATGATGTTTAGATCATGCGAAATAGGTAGCTACTAAATTAGCACCTCGCAGTATTCTTTCAAAGGTACAGACGACATCAGTAATATTTGGTTCGCCCTGGTCTGGAAAATATTTTCACCCTTTTATTTCGTAGCCATATATAAATATATTTTGGGATTAACTCAACAGCATCAATTTATCACAAAATCGATACATGCATGGTAGAAACATAATACGAATAGAACCAACCTTTCCAAAGCCATAAATTATAACAAAGAAATATGTACGAATTTTCTGCAACAATGCTATTTATAGCAATCCATGCCGTAAAGTTTGGGCGACGTTAGGAAAATACCGGTGGTAAAATATGCAGGCACACCCACGGTTAAAACTTAAACCAAATATCGTCCATCATCCTCTAATCCTCAAGCTATGTAACAACAGCATTGCCTACGTGATTTTACAGAAAATCGGCTGTTTTTGCTCCGTTATTCAGGTGATAAAGGTGTTGTCGGCTAGATGTCAGTTGTAATAGTACAAATCACCTCTACTATGAAAATTTTTATTACATTACTTTAGCGGTTACCATGTTAAAGACGGGAACATCAATATTAGATGTGGTTTTGTTCTAACAGTGGACGACAACAACAGGATTTGAAGTGATATTGGTAAGAAATAAGGTTTTGTTTCATCCCTGCAGACAGAGACTTTCTTCAATTATTAAGTACCGCTTGTTAACTGCAATTAATGGTGAAAATATCACAGATATCCGTCCTTCTGTTACTGGGCCATAGCCGTTTGTTGTAACAAAATTGTAGTTTAGCGCGACAACCTAACAATAGGATGATTTAACTTTAGCACAGAAATTTGCAACTACTGCATTTAATTTAGCGGGTTCCTTGCTATGGGTAGTATCTGTCGCAAACTATTTATGATTTATAGATGACCGCCACCATTGTTTACTACTGGGGACAAAATCACCTGTATAATTTCGGCAAAAAGACTTCACCTATTTTTGTTTAGTGTGAGCTAGTGACAAAGTATTGGACTACGTATACATTGAACTATGTATACCTTAAAAAATTTTATTCACAGACTTAGCAAATAATATACTATTAAACTAGCTAAATGCAGATAATTAAAACCATACCGCACCAGTTGGATCAAAACTAAGATCGGCAATAAGTTTCCCTTGCCCGAATACCCGTAAATGAAATTTTTAGCAGCCCAGGAAGTCAGAATAAATTTTCGAATTTCGGGTCGACGAACCACGACGATGCCATACCTCAAACCCCATAACTCCAGAGCCGGAACCTTAATCGACACACAAAAAACAGGAATCGGCGTTTATTATTTTACTATGAAATAAAACCAAACAGACAAAAAATTTGAAAGTTAATATAAAAATAACTTTGGTTCCGAGAAGGGTACTAAAATGATGTAAAAACTATCATTTTGACCTCTGACTACGAACCATGGGGCACCATACCCCCGTACTTATGGAACCCTATGTCACACAGCAGAAACCAACATCGGCAATGAGTTTCCCGTGCCAGAAAACCACCAAGTTAAACTTTTCAGCAGCCCAAGATGTCAAAAAATTTTGGAACTTTGGGTCGAGGTCGAGGTATGGAGCGCCATACCCCCGTACCTCAAGCCCCATAGTTCCAGAACAGCAACCTTAATCGAAAACAAAAAATGCACATCGGCATTAATCATTTCAGTATGGATTAAAACAAGCCAGAAAAAAATCTAAAGGTAAGATAAAATAACCTTGCTTCTGTGAACGATACTAAAATGGTGTGAAATGGGGCAAAACCCCACGTTTTGACCCCAGACCCGGAAGAAAACCCAAATCAAAAATCGCTCGAGTATGTGGATGTACACGGTAAATCGACTATAGTGGTTCGAATGAGCCCAATATCATGAAATCGGTTAAGTCGTTATGCGTCTTTCACACAAAAGTGCGTGCACGAACTGCTCACCATAGACACGTCGCGCAACGATTTCATGCAAAATAAAGACAACTTCTTTCCATTGCACACAAAATGAAGACAATGGCTTTCCACTGCACGCAAAATGCTAATACGCGCTTCTATTACCACATGTTCGGTGAAATATTGCTGACTATTACTATGCGGCTGGTGCAATTTAGCTTCTATATTTATAGCTTTTTGTTGTAGATGTGGTATCAACCATTACACGCAATCTATAAATATAGACGCTACCATTGCTAATACCACATATATGCAGATATGGTTGATGAGATTGCACGTTTCTGAGCATATGGTATCAACCATTACACACAATCTATAAATATAGACGCTGCCATTGCTAATTGCGCAAAGCGGTAGATATGGTTGATGCGATTGCAAGTTGCTGTAGATAAGCTATCAACCATTGCACGCAAGCTTTAAATATAGAAGTTACCGTTGCTCTAGGCGCATAGTAATAGTCAGCGATATTTCACTCGACATGTGGTAATAGAAGCGCGTGCAATGGAAAGCCGTTCTCTTCATTTTGCGTGCCATGGAAAGCGATTGTGTTCATTTTGCGTGCAATGGAAAAAAGTTGTTTTTATTTTGCATGAAATCGTTGCGCGACGAGTCTACGGTGTGCAGTTCGTGCACGCACTTCTGTGTGAAAGACGCATTACCGAGTAATGGCCGATCACACACACACATACACAGACGGGATTTAAAAACCTTCACCCCTGAAACACACAATCCCCACTACGTTACACTACGTTCTGAATATTTATGCTATATATGCATTTATTTATCCCTATTAAGCAATAAATATTAGAAAACAGCACTGATCTTGCCCAGTTTGCTACACATTTTTGTGCAAAACAACGCACAAACTACATGATCAGCTTGTGAAATCAGCATTGTTACACCTTTCATATTTGATATTGCAAATAATTAATTATACGTTTTTGTAAAAAGAAATGTATGAAAGAAATTTAGTTGTGACAGTGTCAATATTAAGACATGTTTGTAAAGAACATTGACTAAGTTTTTGCGTAACAAGTAGCACAAATTGTTTATCACAAGGAAAGTGGCATTTGGTCATTAGTGAGAACGTAGAGTAACTTAGTGGAGACCGTGTTTTGCAGGGGTGAAATCTTTTAAATTTAAGATCTTTAAAATAGAGATCCTAATACAGTATATGATAACACTGACAACGATAACGGTGTTTAAGAGATTGTATAGAACACCGCATAGTTGCAAACACATGTGCGCAGTGTTATCAGTATAGGAGAGAAATTGGGCCTGAAAGTTCGGTTCAGGTCGACTGTGGTTCGGCTGAGCCGACGTGACCCAATTCTTTCAGACCAAGTAGAGCAGGGATAAATTTCTATGTTTTTTAAAGTGCAGTTGTCCTTGTCAGGATATGTAGCGTTGGGTAGGCTCCGCACGACTCGTACACTACAAGCATTCGAATCATTGTTAAAACATATTCCGTCGCTATGAACTGTTAAAACTGCTAAAATTGCAAATAAAGTTGCATACCTTGATGCTGAACTATTATAGATTTGATTATATTTGTCGCGAAAGGGACATGCTATATGTGTATACAATATTCATAATGTGATAGGCAGCTGTGTGAGAATCGGCAAGCCTTGCTCATGTAAGGTAAATCATTGGGACTTTCAGGTAATTAAAATGCGTTTCTATACATACTGATTCCTAATCCTAATGCCATTGTTAGATAAGCAGCAAACAGCCAACTACGAATTTCAATAAAGGAAGCATATACCCTTTGATATGGCCAAGATATACGAATAAAACGATGGAAATGTGTATAAAGTCAATATAAAATTAGGTTTGACTACCGCATTTGGGTTATCTATAATGAAAAGCATTTTATTGACGAACAAGCATCATGGTTGCAGTATGAAATTTTTTTAATGGAAGGCACCTACTAGCGGCAAAATAGCGATGCGCTACTAACTGAAATAAACATCTTTAAAGATGCGTTCATATGTTCAAACATTTCAATCGAAATCTGAACTCAAACATTGATCAAATTTTCAACAAAATTTGACATCAAACTTTTAAGAAAAAAATTTTGAACGTGTGAATACACCTTAACACTGCAAATATAGCAAAGAAACTCCATGAAAAAACCAAATAAAGCACCGTTGACCGTTTCCACTAAACAAGGCTTTCATATTCGAGTTAGAAATAGTTTTTAAAAAATAAAACTTTTATTCGTCGATAATACTTGTTACAATTTGTATCACAAATTTATTCTGTGTTTACAATGCACCCGATCTGATACGATCTGTGATTTGCTCCGATCATATCCGGTCCGATCCCATTTGTGGCAACACTGCATCTAATGCGATTCGATACAGACAAATTCTGCGCCAACCGTGTGCTGAGTGTATGATAACTATAGATTGATAACGTATGACATGATTTTCATTCATCGCAATTGTGCATTCGTTATCAAATGGGATCGGACAAGACGCAGAGTGAACATGCCCGGATAGTTAAGCTAATTATTCTTCACTCGTGTGAAATCTGGAATTTATTTGCTCATAAATGACACTGCACATTGCTGAAGTATCAAATTGAGACATCCGACCCGTGTTAAACATATAATAACATATATAAATGATTTGACACTATGTATATGAAACAGACTTTATGTATCGCTGTAAATCATAAAAAATGGATCTTAAGTTCTATAACTATTTTCACATAAAATTCAACTACCATTTTTCACAGTAAAATATGCCACCGCAATACTGATGTTAATGCTTTCGTTGCATGAATTTATTTATTCAATTAATTAAATCAAATGCAAACAAGTAATTAATCAGAAAAACTGGAACTTTCACAATGGAACTTTAATTAACTAATCCATCGCATTTAGACAAAAATAAATGCCGCATTGATAGCAAAAGCATAACATTTGTCACAAAGAAAATTTAGGATATTTTCATAAACAAAATCATTTTAGATGAAAATAATGACGTGATAATACTTCTCATTTCTTAACAACATACACATAAGATGTGTAATTACAACCGTTGGTTCGAAAACCCTAGGTCATATCAAACACTAACTCGCCCGCCGCGGGTACGTTAGATTGAAATGCTTTACAGAAGTATCATATTTATGTATACGTAATTGGCCAAAATTAGACCTAGTTAGTTAGTTAGTGGCGGTGAAAAGGAGTCCACGATAGTCTCTTACTAACGGGATCAGGTGATTGCGCGCAATTCAAAATTACACGTTACGGTTGCGCTATTTAAAATATCAAAAATTTCTTATTTTATTGACGGATTATATACTTAACTAGTCCCTCCCAGCTATTTTTTACAACTTTTTTTAAATAGATTGCCAGTTTCGACCCAACGGTCATAGCGCAGCATCTAATATCTTCGAAACATTATAAGTACGTGACAAGTTCGATAAGCATCGTTTCTAACCTTTGTGATAGCGTAACACCGACCTTCTAATTTGTAAATCTGTTTTTCTCAATATCGCTATGAAAATCGTATAGTAGCTCATAGCTTATAAATCGTGTATAAACATCGGTAACCCTTGCTAAATGATTGTTTAATATACTGCAGAAACTTAATTTTAGTGCAGCTCAATTGTATGAGTGTACATAAATATGCGCTTTACAAACGTGATGACTTTAAGTGAGATAAACGCGTTTGATGACAGCAAACAGTACTTTTGTTCCTGTATTAAAATTGTGAACTGCACCGCGTACTTATGAAAAGTAGTGGTTTCGAACGTGGTCATCGGCTTCAAGATCGTGAACTGTCTTGACAACAGTACAAGCCCGGTGTATGCATTAAAAATTTATTCACTATCATAGCAAGTCGAGCGATGCGTTCACAAAAATAGATATCTTTTTAAGTTTAGTGGTACTATTGTTGAAGTTTATTAAAACCTCGACAGACTTTTAGATATTCACTAAAATTTATGAAAGCATACTAAAATTTAGAAATTAGTCCGAGAAAAAATATTTCTGCGAAATTTAATATACTGATTTATAAATTAATATTTCCCGAAGATGCTTAAATTCCAAAAAAAATTTCTGTGGTCGCCGAGCAACATCTTTATATAATTATTAAGTTACTGTAGGACCAAATGCACAGAAGTTGTTATAATAACGGCTTATATCCTTTGTAAGCCACTTTATACCTGATATTAAGCTGATCAAAAACAAAACAGTATCGTTCAATAAAAAGTTCGCAATTTCAAAGTAAATACACCATTTTATAAGTACAATAAAAGAGGATACATTCTATGGCTGGAAACTCAAAATAAATTTCCGCAAGTTTCGCAGTTTCCGCGCTTTTTGGCTTTTGAGATTTGTAGTAATATTAAACGTTTGTTTATATTTTCGCAACGATTTTTACCGTAATCGTTAGAAATTTTATCAATTTTATTGCAATTAAGATGATGAGGGTCGTGAAAAGTCGTTTATGACTTATAATTGAACCGTTGATTGTCATGAAACACGATATTTTAATTATTATATTACGATAAAATTCGAAATAACGGTCAAAGACGCACTCCAATTCGTCCATATTTTCCAAAATCCAACATACATTTTTCCTAATTTCAAGCTTATTTTTATGACAAAAATCGCACATATTACAAAATTCCTTATGTTCACTAAATTTGTATTCCAAAATCAAACTATCAATGTGACTTAAGCCTTGATGTACGCTCTTTTAAAGTTTGTGGAAAATAAACGCATTTGCAATAACTTCGCAATATAATTGGTTTTTAGCAATTACATGACTATTTTATATAGAGAAAATAAAAATAAATAGTAAGCAGTCGCTTGCTAAAAATATTTTCTATTATTGTTAGATGGTGAGCTTCGTATAACTCGTATTATTCAACTTACAGAAGACATGTAAAGCAACCGCAGCAGCTACATTCGAAGTTGAATATTCTACAGTCGATAAAATATCACTAAACCATGTTTGTTGTCTTTATAATATTAAACGTTTACGGACTGTTATAACATCTAACAAGTTAAGTTTTTGAAGTCTGACAAAAACCAAACACCATAATTACGAATTTAGTCATATTAATATAGGTCAACTTATCTCTAGTCAAACATATCCAGTAGAGTACGCGGATAAACTCCTGAGCTGATAAATTTTAACCATACCCGAACCAGTTTATGTGATTATAAGGTTTGTTTCTGATAATCAGTCCTTTTTGTTGTTTTAGGAACATCTCAAAAGCCAGATTCTGGTGGGTATAGTGGTTTTTGCGCAGTATTTTAAAATATAAGAATAACAGACTTTGTAAAAACATGTGAAAAGACATAGCTAAAAGAAAACCACAGAAACGTGTAAATTTTGCATGAGCAGTTATTGATATATGCGACCTTTTAGCTTATTGCGAAGTCAGCTATGCCGCTTCGAAACGAATGCTATAATTATGGTCGGCAGTTCTACTAGAATGCTCTAAGCTGCTAGGTGAGCTTTACAGCAATTTCAGATTCGACAAATATAATATTATAGAGCTAGATTTCAATCAGTTTACCATAATTAACAGTGTGTGACGTTCTTCTAACGTTCAGCTGCAGCTGTCATGGTATTTTCTCGTTTACGACAAAAGCAAAACCTTATGAAAATTCTGATCGCCGGTATAAACATTTTGCTATGAGATATAGAAAATTCGGCTATGGAGGTTTCATTAGCTAGAATGCTTAGCTGAAACGGAGCGAGCGAAACGGAGTTCCCGCTACAGGTGAAAATTTAGAGTCTTGACTTGCCTCAGCTTGGGTGGGCTCTAGAGCCGAGCCGAGCCTGCCATATTTTCAGAGGAGCCGAACAGAGCCAGAGCCTTAGGTCTGTCTGTAAAACACGAGACGAGCCGTAGATATTATGAAAACCTGCGATAGGGTCTTAAAACCGTGTAAAACAAAAACAAAACTACAATGGCTGCCAACAGCGACAACTGCTGATATTACGTCGGTTTTAATCTTAAAAACTTTAACATTCAATTCAATATTACTAAATCACAAACTTTATTATTAGCAGCCTAAGAGCCGAGGCGAGCCTGGCTTTCATCGAAAGAACGAGCAGAGCCCAACCGGACATGGTTCTTGCAGATCCGAGCCAAGCCACAACTTAAAATCTGTCTGGGAGAGCGAGCCAAGCAGGACATGATCCAGGAAGAGCCGAGCCAAGCCGGACATGATTCAGGAAGAGCCGAGCCAAGCGAGAACATAAAAATCCGGCACTTTGTCACCTCTGGTTTCCACAGAGGACACTATGGGGAAAACAGCGAAAATTTCTTTTTGTCTGTCGCTGTCAGTCATGACTCATCTTCTCGTGGATGGATATGGACAAACTTTTTCTTCGATAGCAAAAGTGGTGCCGTTGCTACCTTTAGTTAAATACGAGCAGCTCAACAAAAACATGTTTATTAAGGGTTCTTTATCAAATCTGACCATACCTGTACAACTGTTTCGTTTCGCAGCTCATATCTCGCGACGCAGTGTTCAGACCGAAAAAATGGATCCAGAATCAGCTTATCGAGAATTAAGCTTTGCAATACTTTTTGTGGAACCACTCCTTGGGTCAGCGGAGGCCTGAATATGTTTCGTTGACTCTTTACAGAAATATAGATTTTTCAAATTTCGGCAAGTTTTTGCGTGTTTTGCCCTACAACGAGTGTCTATTAGCTTATCAAGCACGCTAAATTCTACGGTTTCATTATCTAAAAAGTTTAACTTAACTGTATTATAGACTGCTAAACTAAGCCAGCGCCCACTGATCATCCTGTTTTATATTTTTCATTTTCATTTTCTGGCACCATTTTATGTTCGCAAACACCAAAACTGTTTGCGGACGAAACTTAACTGTTTTTGAAATTAAAAAGGCTTACGTTCGCGAACAATAAATGATAAACTACAGGACCCTTTCATGCCGTTTCACTAACGTTGAGTTTGTTTGCGAACTGCGACAAATCCTGATTCTCAACTAATAATGGTGATGGGACGCTATCAGCTGACTGAAAATCACTACATCTGGGCTAGCAGCGAAATGAATACCTTTTCTTATGAATTCTATAACAATTGATGTGAATATGACATTGGGCTTTATAGGATGGGTAGTGTGCAGTCGCGCGTTATACCCTTTTTGGCGTTTCAGAGGTCTTGCAGCCGAGGAACACGATTCCCAAAATGTAGTCTTTTTGATTTGGTTTATCATGTATTACGCATAGGGTATCAAGAATGGTCTATATATACATTTTTCGGTGCACTGATTATGTTTGGTAATCTTGAGCCCAGCATAAATATTTCATGATTTTTCAGTGGTCTCCAATTTTTTTGGTTCAAGGCACCCAATTTCAAAGATATAGTTAGGGTACTATATTCTTAGGGTGGTATATACAAAACAAACACAACGCATGTTACAGGTGATTACACATAATGACAGTTACAGATGAAACAATACGTTTCACACTTGCTTACGGGATTATAGTTTAAAAACATGGTACTGGCTGAACATTTGGATCTTAGGCCAATAGCATCAGCGGGCAAGTTCGTGTACTTCCAAAGCTGATTTGTTAACGATAAATAGTTTACTCAGCATAAAACACCCGCTAGATTTTCTACACACTTTATGCAGCGATGTACAACAATTTCACGTAATTCGTCGACAACCTACTGCCATATGTGTATTACGTATACAATGGTGACGACCATATATGCATATCATATGTTATACCTAATAATTGCAATATCTACGCCATATGTGCAGCACTAGGGACCATATCTGCACTAAGTAATGCTTTGCAAGGACACATCGACATAGTGCGTGCTACTTAAATAGGTGTTGCACGTACAACGTGAGTTTATATCCGATCTTCCGGAATAGGATGTGACCTACCGCCATACTATTGAAAACCTTCAGCCCTAAAACCCAACTCTTTCGTGATGACACTCAGACCTCGATATTTTTCGGCAAAGGAACGTGTAGTGTTGACACCGGAAACTCAATAATAATAACCAATTTCGACGAGAATTTATCAAATACGCAGTGCGTCTGGTGCAGCGAATGATTAGAATTTGATTTTTATCTGCTTTCACAGGTTGAAAGGCTGTTTTTGAATGAACTAAAAATTATTCACCTGCAACCCGTATTTGGGTTTTCATTTTTCTCGGGGACGCAACTTACTCTGAAATTGTGACACCTATTTATTTTAGAGGTGTGGTCTGGATCCTGATAAAGTCTTTACCTCTCCATGGGCACTGTATACATGATTACTACCATTGCATGCGTAACATAAAACATTGATCCTGTCGTTGCATATATGGTTGTTGACTTTGCACAGATTACGTTAATTTTGATCATTACCATTGCCCACATAAAGCTAATATGGTAGTGCAGTGTGTTTATTGTGTGCACTAGCCGTACAAGGAGTATTAACGGTCTTTTATGCAATGTACGCATATTTAAGAGGATTCTGATTTAATATCAGACATAACATCATCCAGAACAGCACTCCAGACATCATCGGAGACTAAAAATTAGACAAATACTACTCATTTATTTTGTAAGATAGACTAAACTAGACCAACTCGAATAAGCTGCACATGTAGTATTCAGTATCAACATGTCCCGTTTGTGGCACCATGTGTCATACAGAGTGTGATAAAAATCGAAAACAAAGTCGCGGAAAGTGGCAAGCAAAAGCTATCGTACGTTAACGTCATAGCTATAGATACCTCAATTTAGAACACGTAGGATCAGTACATAAAGAAGGCAATAGAACTTCAGTGTTCTGGATGGGTACGATTTTTAGAGCGCAATGCACCTCAGGTTGCACGATTTTTGAATATGTGTAAAGTAAATCAACTAATATTAATTCGGCGTTTATATCACAAAAATAACGTGTGTCATTATTCGTCACTTCACCTGATAAGGCTCTTAGTGTCTTATAATTGTAAATTAGCGTTGCATCCACATTCATCCCAGTTCTTTCAATCTAATATAATATCATGGCGGTATTATGAATCATCAGTACATAGATTGACATTGGGCTTGCGATTAAAATAGTAGCGAAATAATTCTCAGTATTTTTGCAATTGAAACTGAGTTTCGAGCAAGTTCCGAACAAATGCCTGCCGTATATACACGTAGAATCAAATGCGAAATAGTTTTAAATCACCAAACACACAAGAATGGATTCACAACGTAACGTGAATCCCGCATTAAATCCATGAATCCTGTTATGAAGTTGCGTTCTTACACCTTACATCTATAACAATGTTCAACACAAACAAGGACAGAAAAACTTAAATGACAAATTGCACAAACCTGATATACATTTCAATCATACTTGGTGGCAATTAAAGTTATTAAGATATGTTACTTTTATAAAGCCACAGCTAAAACTATTGTCGGTAGCGTAGCGCTTTTAACATTAGACTTGCAACTATTATACCTAGCCACACCGTAAACACTATTTCGACTGTGCGTATAAATCAACTCTCGAATCAATACAAACGGCATTGTACATTACGGGAAATGTCGTAAAGTAGGCGTGTTACATTTAAAGGAATTAGAATTCAATAATTTTATCACTTTGGTAATAAAGTCGATACCTGTAGATGCCTCAAAGCTAGTACAAGCTGTGGATTCTGAAGTCCGGAGATTTATATTGTGTCATTTCTATGAACTGAATTTTGTTTTCTAACACATGTAGCATCTCACTACGCTAGCATATATAGCGTAGCTGAACACGCTGTGATCGGGACCTGTGGCTACCATTACACCACAGGCCCCGATCACAGCGTGTTCAGCTACGCTATATACGCTGGCGTAGTGAGATGCTACACACATATGGTCATAGTAGCCGTAACCTTTGAAGTTAACTGCTAACTTGAGAACATTTTAACTATTGTTCTTTCGAGAAGAATTTAAAATAATGAAAGCCATGACCGACATAAGTGAAAAAAGATGGCCTAACTTTTGTTTTTATGCCTTGTTAAATATATATCACATACAACTCTGGTGTTTACTTCAATGCACACAGGGCACTAACTAAACTCTTGTTTAGACGCTAAACGCCAAAATGTCAACTTGCTCTTTCGATGAAGCTGTTTTATTAAAACGGCTATTTTATTATACATTTTAGTGAGCTCGAGCTCACTATTTGTTTTCGTAGATGCTTAAAGGTACGTGCTCAGTAGTAAAGGACCACGCTCTTGCAATACACTAAATATGCAATTTTTCAATATTTTACATGAATCTTAGGAGACATACCTTTTCCAGGAAATCAATGATCAGTGCAGGCTCCGTTTTTGGAAATACCGCCAAATTTTCTTCAAAAATAGAAAATCGGCTCAATTTGAACAGTGTTTTTGCTTCTAAATATTTTTCAAAGTTGTTGGCTTTTGCGTTATTAAATCGTATTATTTTGACAAAAAAGTATAATCGTTTTCGATATAACGAAAACGTAGAAGCTAATTTTTATGCTGGATTATTGCAATCAATTCTGAAGAGTAGGAAAATCGATTTCTAAGGAGTACATAATAAAACCTAATTAGAAACTGTAGTTTGCAACAAATTCCGCGCTTACTTTCTAAGGATATTTTGTCCCACAAACTTGTATATCATTATATTAGCATTATATTACTGTGATCACGCAACTACTTCTTACAACAGCGCTAGACTTGATGATTTTAATTTGATTAGTATAGTTAAGTCATAAAATTTGGCACTTCGCAAATGTTTTAACAGTGATCGTTCCCAAATCTTAGTACTTGTTTCGCAAATACGACGCAAAATAGTACCGTTTTTACTATACGACCTCTCCAGGCTTCCGTACTGCAGCGGTCGGATTTAGGAAGTATAACTTCTACTGCAGTATGACAGTGGAGATTGCTTAATTAAGGCAACACTTTCAAAGAAATGTTAACCAATCGGTGATACGGTTGGATATTGCATAGTATATAAATCCACACTTATAGTTTGTTATAAATCCATTAACTTATCTTGTTAATTCAGATACCTGATCAGATTTTACAGATTCGAGGGTTTTCATCAGGTTTTTCAACTAATCATTTGAAAAAAAATAGGTTTGTGAACCTCATTGAAGATATTGTTATTATCGTAAATATTTAGGCCACAGGATAATTAAATGTAATGAATAAAGCTTGTTGAAATATCTACAGCCAGGAGCAGCTTACAACTTCGATAACTAAAAAATGCTTAACTGGAATAACTAAAGCACCTAAATTTAGACTACAGCTACGATAAAGATAGATCATAGAAGCGCGCGGAAAGTAACTACGCTTGCAAAAACTAGCATAGCATAACTTACGTGAATATTCTTGTCTTTTATTCCAGTTTTAATTAAATTAGGCTCTTCCGATGCTTTAATCAACATTACCTGCCGATGAAATGTGTGGCCTCTCTGTAATGTCGAACTTGCTATTAACGGTCATTTTTGTAGAATAGCAAATGGGAGACTGTTAGGACCACCAATTATATACTTGGATGCGAACATTTCGGTAGTATTCGATATACAAAAGTACACTGACTGAGTGGACTAAATGTACTCCTCTGCTATTCATACGTATACTTTATTAAATGAATGTGTCATATAATAAGTATTAGCACGATTCGAATATATATTGTCATTTTCTTCTCAATGAACAGTCGCAACAAACCGTACCTCTATATTGTACTTGTCAATATGAAATGTAATACTTTGGATCTTCAAATGCTTTGCAATAAAAATTAACGTAAAACTTTTCGAGCGCTTTGGTGTATCCGATAGTATGTTCTTATTATAGCTGAAATTACAAACGAGCAATTGATTCAAATAATCATTATCTGGCAGAAATTAAGTTTGAGAATATCAGTCAAAATCAGCAAACAGATATGTTATATACGCAGCAAAATTATGACAGCTTTGGATAGCTCAAGTTTCAATACATTGTGTTAGAAAATTTTAGAGTTCCGGAATTTCGATACATATATAGATATTACATATCGAAAATTTTTCCGCTTTCAGACTGCAAAATATGAAATATATTTGAATTTATTTGTAGTACCCATGATCCGTCGGCTTGGGGGTAGCACGTTTTGGTACGTGTGCGCGAGCGGCAAAAATATTCTTCGTTCTGCAATTTTACCTCATAAATTCGTTTAAATTTTTGTAAATTTATTTTATACTTGCTAAATATTCCGCCAGTCTCCGGAAGATAAGGGATTATCAATAGGTGCGGAGTCTCGGGGCAAATATGATGTAGGGGTCCTGAGTCTTAGACGCAATCCCCTACCTACACTTGGACACCTATGATCTAAATTCTACAAGTTGTCTACGCCTAAGACGGTAAATGTTTTCAAGTTTTGCAAAACCGAGATGATGATTCGAGCTTGATGCACTTGTGGTTAATAAAAGGAGACAAACAATGATCCATTCTATGCTTATATTAGCTACGGGAAGCCTTGTGTGAAATCATTGAGAATTTTCGTGCCAGTGTGACATTTTGCGATTTGCTGAACTATAAGCAGTTAGCAGCTCAAAAATATTGCGAAACATATGTGGGTTTTCAATGAATTGAGTAAAATTTGAGCTTTTCGACAAGATTATCAAACAATACAATTACTCTATGTTCCAAATTATATATGCACATGAGTGCAAATCTGACAGCACTGTATTTTTTCGTCATGCAAATATCAAATATATAAATCAAAACCAGCAAACATGCTGAAATTGTGAAAACGTTCAGGAACATTTTAAAACCAAGATCTCTTGTTGTAAAATGTTTAAAAGTCAAAGTAAAGGCTTATAAACATATTAAAATCTAAATTCATTGTACATTATCGTTTTCACTATGCAAGTATCGAATTCTTTAAAAACTTAAAACTTGCTGAAATGCTGTAAAACTTCAAAAACATATTAAAACAGCAGCAGCTATACTAGAAGTATTGCGAACCAAGCTTTATCATACGTTGATATCCAATTATTATAGTTATTGAGCCGCCACATTTCATAGTTACTCGTCTAAATCACCATGTTTTTGTATACATACTTGAGCCGTAATTGTCGTAGTACGCTGAACATGGTTTCATTTCCGTCCATTTTTAAAATTGCTGTTCACTTAATATAAACCGTTGCCATTTGTTTTCAAAACATTACCTAAATCAAAGGAATGACGGAAGTGTTTTGAACAGAAGCTGAAAAAGAATGATAACATGTCAAGATTGTATGAATCGTATTTATATCTTGAGTGAGTTAAGACTGCTTTATAATATGTACAAAGTAACAGAACTTTGACCATGCTTATGACACAAAGCTGTTCGACCATACCTGCTGTACGTATGTTTTCGTTTGGACCTACATTATCTAATATCTGACGTAAATTCAGCAAAAACTTTCTTTCAAAGCTATAATTCTTGAACTCAAAAATGAACGTTATCGCATGCTCTGTTAAGGTGTTCGTAAGAGTAGGCGTCACTTGTGTATCATACATAGATTGTGATTTGTACTATTTAATAAAATGTTCAAAGTCAAAAATCAAAAACTCGATATTTTAGTAAAAAATGCAAAAATATTAATAGGAAATGGTTTTAAGATTTACATTATATACTTTGTATGTAGCCAAAATTCGTTGCAACTGTTATAATTTATAAGCTACTCTAGACATCTGGTTAAACTTTATTCTATAGGGTATGTTTAAAACTAATAATATGGTGTTCGGGATAACGTCAGCCCTTACGTTACTGCTGTTTTTTGTAACTTTGTCATAAGCGAACCGATTTCATAGCTTAGGCTCTTCAGTGCATGTGACTTCAGATAGCTTACCTGTGGAAGTAACATTCCTTCGAAAACGTGCGTGCGAGGAAACATATCCAGCTAAATTCACTTTTAAGGTCTATTTAACTGTAATTTCGCTGTTATCCAAAATAACCAATAACGGAACCCAATTTGATAAAGTATTTAGAGTGTCTACTGCCGTGACGTGAAAATTGCATACGTCTTGTTATGTCGTGAACTGCATAGATCGCGAATTTATTTTGGAAAATATTGCCACTAATATTTATGTAAGCGTTTGTAAGCCTTTTCCGCATATTTCACGTTTATGTCATAATCCTGTACTCTGAAGGGGCCCCCAACCTGAGTAATAGGTCTATTTGCGATGTCGTTAGCTCTTCATGCAGTGTGACTTAGAGGAGACAGAGACTAATCGTTGGTCGCGTTATGTTTACCGAGACATGTGTTTGGAAAAAAGTCAATGGTTTAAATATATGGTTTTGTTCCAGGAAGAGCAATTTTCAACCATATTTCAAAATTGTTGCCTTGTTCGTCAGTGTCATGAAACATTGTAGTTATGGTGCTAACAGCGGAAAAAGTACAGTCAAAAGAGTACAAATAACATTCAGAAATGGCATGTCAAGGAAGGATTCTTTATATTGTGATGACGAAGTTATTCTTCGCAGAGACAGACTAGGTATATGGTTATTTTCAGGAACAGTCACCAACTATAGATATTAGTGCCTCACTTACGATAAGATGCGTGCGCCAGGCGAAATTATGTCACGCGTCCAGCTAAACTAGTTCGGTGAAGTATAGCTTATCTGGACTACTATGGTACATTTTGACGAACAAGCTCGTCCTAATGCATCATTTACGATAAGGTGCGTGCGCCAGGGCCAAATTATGTCACGCGTCCAACTCAACTAGTTCGGGTGGGTAGCTGGACTGCTATGGTACATTTTCATAGCTTAGCTAGCTTAATGTGACACAGGGAGCTCACCTAGAATCTGCATGACAAACGTTGCGTCCGGCTGAACTGTCAATTGCGAAATTTTATTCAGTATTGTGCTTAGTGAAATAGCGTTTTGTTTTATAGTATTTTCACACTAACTCTAAGTTACATATTTGTTTTAATATATACAATTAAAGTTTTAAGCTGTTTGCCGCTTTTGGGGCATTATTTAGATAAGTATAGTAAAACGTAGTGTTCGCGGACTAAATAGACTCTGGCTTAAATTATAGGGCTCAGCTGAACGCCTTGTGACAAAAGCACAGTCCGGCTCGACACTCGATGACAAATGCATAGCCTAGCTAGGCAATTCAAAATTTTAAAAGTCGAGCTGGATTGCACGCGTGACCTAGTAACTAGCCCATCTGAACGCGTGACATAATTAGGACCATGCGCACGGATCTTATTGTAAATGATGCATAATGTGACAAACAAGGCGTTTAGCTGGGATTTGCGTGACAAGAGGAGCGTCCGGCTGAACTGTCAGCTGAGAAATTTTATTTAGTGTTGTGCTCAGTGTAATATCGGTTTGTTCTAACAGCATTTGCAAACTAATTCTAAGTATATTTGTTTTTCATATATACAATTAACGTTTTAAGCAGTTTGGACGCCGTTGGGGCATTATTTGGACACGTATGGTAAAACGTAACATTCATGGACTAAATAGTCTCTGGCTTAAAAGTTATAGGGTTCAGCTGAACTCCTCGTGAAAAAAGCCCAATCTGGCTCGACAGTCGATGAGAAACGAATAGCCTAGCTAGGCTATTCAAAATTTTAATAGTCGAGCTGGACTGTTTGGTGACATAGTGGCTAGCCCATTTGAACGCGTGGCATAATTGGGACCCTAGTTAGCGTCCTATTGTAAATGATGTATAACCAACCAAACCGTCATTAAAACCAAGCAGTACATAAGCTGCACTTGCCTAAATCGTTCACCTACAACTGCTATTACATCCTAAACTGAACCGTTCGCCTACAGCTGCAACTATATCATAAACTTGCCTTAACCGTTCACCTACAACTGCAACTACGTCCTTAACTTGTGTAAAGCGTTCTCCTACAACTGCAGGTACATCTTATACTTGCCTGAACCGTTCACCTGGAACTGCAACGACATCCTAACCTTGCCTGAACAGTTAACCTACAATTATAACTACATTATAAACATAAATACCCGGTTTCACTGTAACTTCAACTACATTCTGAACTTGCCTAAACTGTTTAGCTGCAACTGCAACTACATCATGGGAACGGATACCGTACTCCGGCTAGAGGTCTAGCTCAGTAAAACGTCAATAACAATATCCCCAGATTGGTCACATCTTTTATTTGTCATGGTTTTCGTCCATTGATGGCCAGTATTTCACCGACATGCGGCAATGGTTCGTAACAGCAGAAAACTAGCAGGAGAGTACTGAATATGCATTTTAGTGTTGGCTCATCGGTTTTACAAAAGTCGAGTATCTTCAGCCTGTATAATATAGCTAGCTGTTTGCCGTAATTGATAAAGTAGAGATCTTTTATACCATGTTACGAATGGTCGTACAGTCTAAAAGCAGCTTAGGGCAAAAATCAACGTCACACGTTCCTTACAATATAAAAATAAGGTACTTAGTTTGTATATTAAGATACTTAGCTCACTCACCATGGACATCGGTGTTGTAATATACTGCATTGATGGAGGCCATACGGTCTAATTTCGTTCTGCTCCAAATATGTATGTTTTGAATGAGCAATAACAATTGATTATAGCAATATAAGGAACGGCGAATACTAATAGTTCCAGCTTTTTCAAAATTTGAAACATGCTGTAAGCAGGACTAACTGCTGAAGCTTATATTCTACGAAACTAAAGATACATTTATATATTCAAATTTGATTTGAACCTATCAATGCACCTTAAAAGAATGAATCAGCAGATTTTTCCATTTTATAGTTACATACTGCCAAATAAACTACAGCTTCTAATTTTAGTTATATTTACATAAAAAAGAATAATTGATGTAACATTCATATCTGAAAGATATTAAAACATTCTTTACTGCAGGAAACAAATATTAACGGCATATTCAACAAAATATCTAACTCTAATAAACGTCATGCGCTACTGTAACAGTGCACTAAATAGGTTCTTTCTTGCTTTAGTATATCAATTGAAAAGTGATGTGCTAAAAAGTTTTCAGAAACAAGTTTTCAGTTCGAATAAACAGAATGCCACTGTACCAAGACAACTTGCAGCGTGAATATCAAGTAAAAGGTTTGCTATTATAGACTCAGTCAAAGAGTTCATGAAATATTTAATGCACAACAAATAAACCAAACTGCTCCGCGGTGTCTTTGTTTTAATAATATAGGGTTTATTGTCTCAATCAAGGGCTAGTTGAAAACGCAACTGCGAAAAGAAAGATTTGGAAATTTTAAAAGTATTTTTGCTTAAAGGTGAAATATGTAAGAAAAAAGTTCTTTAATATTTGCGAGTAATATAGGTTTTATTGAGTTTAGCAGCATGCGGAATTTTGTAAGCAAACATGACAAGCTAAGTATTTCCGGTATCTCGAAATGTTTAGAAGGAAACGACGTTACAAAAAATTGTAGCATATATATTTATATTATTATCATTCTACTAGAGTTACGTATACCAATGGTTTTCTAAGATAGGTTACTGTTAACATAAAACGGAAGTTATATTCTCAAGGTCGAGCTTCCCAGGGACGTAACTAGGCCTTCTATTTCAGGCACACGATATTTGCAGGGGGTATATTTATAAAACGCTGAAAACACATAATTTACACAGACTTTGCAAAATCCAAAAATCAGTCAAGGCTGTATTAAGACAACTTAGAAGCACAGGAAACACATTCGAGTTACAGCAGTTAAAGTTGTAGGCTGCAAAAAAATGCCACCCCTTAATGTTAAGAGTAGGAAACTGATTTTATTCAAATGCGTTCGGATGAGAGAGCTCGCCATAGCCCTGAACACCCTCTCGCTTCTTGCCTAGATTTTGTAATATCTTTTTGAGGTCCTGATTTTTCGAGTATTATACCGAGGTACCTGTGTAATAATTCAGACTTTTTATAACAAAATATGTCCTCCTTTGCATATTGGCTAAAGTAATCTTGCGCGATGCAACGTTGTGAACCTAGAATGAAACAGCGTGTTACAGACAGCGGCGGGAATCAAGCGTAGACAATGTGATATCCCTAGGTAACCATGAGATCAATATTTAGGCTACTGCTAGCACTCGGATTACTAAAAACTTCACAGGCAACACTTCATTTTCTGCGATAAGCATTAAGTTGATACCGATAGTCACAAGTATATTTAAATTATTTCTATACAGATAGTTATAGTTCTCGTTGCTGAAGAACAAGCAACTTAGACATTTTTGTATTCAATTTATGATTCTGCAGACTTTGCATTAGCCGGAGCCAAACGCATTAAATACCTTGGTTCGTGGCTCTTTGTGTACGGCAACTTGAAGGGGAAGCTAATTCTAGAATCAACGTTACATCTTTAAAGGGCTACAATCGCACCCAGTGTGTGACGGCGTTGTTGTTTTAGTTGCTTTTCAAACGTTTCAGGAACATTAAATATTGCCTAGCACTTTACATGCAGCGGTCGCAGCGGACGCCAGTTGTTGAGCAGCCCTTTAAAGATGTAACGTTGATTCTGGGAATTAGCTTCCTCGCTGCCGTACACCGAAGAGCCACGAACCAAGGTAGTAATGCGTTTGGCTCCGGCTAATGCAAAGTCTGCAGAATTAAGAATCCAACAATGCTCAAGGTGTGCTAGGACCAGAACTATAACTATCTGTATAGAAATAATTTAAATATACCTTGTGATATACGGTATCAACTTAATGCTTATCACAGAAAATGAAGTGTTGCCTGTGAAGTTTTAGTAATCCGAGTGTGAGCTACAGTAGCCCTTGATCTCATGGTACCTCAGGAAATATCACATTGTCTACGCTTGAATTCCACGTGCTATGTAACTTCTCACTGTTGCATTATAAGTTCACAATCATGCGTCACAATTTTACTTTAACAATAGGAGGAGGACACATTTTTGTATTGAAAAGTACCTGGGTCTGATATTGAAAATAAGCCTTAAAAAGATATTACAAAATCTCGGCGAGAGCGAGGTGTGGGGTTCCTCGCAACTCTCTCATCCGAAGGTAGTTGAATAAAATAGTTTGTACTCTTA
Source organism: Trileptium ribeirensis (assembly GCA_030248225.1). Classification (NCBI taxonomy): domain Eukaryota; kingdom Metazoa; phylum Nematoda; class Enoplea; order Enoplida; family Thoracostomopsidae; genus Trileptium; species Trileptium ribeirensis. The sequence continues at coordinate 40,093 of JASANE010011440.1, forward strand.
ACATTAAGGGGTGGCATTTTTGCAGCCTACAACTTTAACTGCGTGTTAACTCAAATGCTTTTCTAAGTTGTCTTAATACAGCCTTTAATAATTTTTGGATTTTAGATTATTTCAGCGTTTTATAAATATACCCCCTGCAAATATCGTGTGCATGAAGGCCTACCGTCAAAAGTAATTTTTAAAGATATGGTTACGTTTTTTGGGCGTATTCTAAAAACATTTATTTTTGGCTAACTAATAGTGTGATATATGTATTTTTGTAACGTCGTTTATTCTCAACATTTCGAGATACCGGAAATACTTAGCTTGTCATGTTTGCTTTAAAATTTGCGGCATGTGCTAAACTAAATAAAACCTATATTACTCGCGAAATATGTTAAAAAGAACTTTTTTTCTTACATATTTCACCTTTTTAACAAAAATACTTTTAAAATTTCCAAATATTATTTCGCAGTTACGTTTTCAACTGTAGCTCATTGACGATGGACCCTATATTGTAAAAACAGAAAACACGCGGAGCCGGTTTGGTTATTTATTAGGTTGACTACTTTTCATGAACTCTTAACTGGTTAGCAAACCTTTTACTTGATATTCACGCTGCAAGTATTGGTACATGACAACTGTTTATTCGAACAAAACTCTTCTGAAAACTTTTTTCACACATCACTTTTCAATTGAAATATCTAAAGCAAGAAGAACCTATTTAGGTGCGCTCTTACAGTAGCGCATGACGTTTATTGGGTTAGATATTTTGTTGAATATGCATTTAATATTTGTTTATCATAAAAGAATATTAATACTTTAAATAGATGTTATAAATTATACTTTATATGTAAATATAACTAAAATTGAGAAGCTGTAGTTTATTGGCATATGACTATAAAATGGAAAAATCTGCTGATTCATTCTTTTAAGTACAATTGATAGGTTCAAATCAAATTTGAATATATAAATGTATCTTTTAGTTTCGTAGAATATAAGCTTCAGCAGTTATTACAGCATGTTTCCAAATTTTTGAAAAAAGCTGGACATTTAATTATTCAGCCATTTTCCTATATTATTATAATAGATATTTATTCAAAACGTCAGAACATAAACCGTATGCACAATGCAGTATATTACAACACCGATATTCCCCATGAGTAATAAGCTAAGTATCTTTAATCTACAAAAACTAAGTACCCTTTTATTTTTATATTGTAAGGAACGTGTGACGTTGATTTTTGCCCTAAGCTGCTTTTAAATTTTACAACCATTTTCGCTGAGCATGTAAAAGTCTCTACTTATCAATTACGGCAAACAGCTAGCTCTGTACTACAGGCTGGAAAGTACTCAACTTTTTGTCGCGTTCAAATGCATATTTTCTCCTGCTAGTTTTCTGCTGTTTTCGACCCGTTGCATGTCGCTACGATGATGCTCAGCCAATCTGCAAATTTTATTAAACTTAGCTTTACTGAGCTCAACCTTCGGAGTACGGTATCCGTTCCATGTAGTTGCAGTTGCACTGAACATTTCCACAATTCAGAATGTAGTTAAAAGTTACAGTGAAACCGGGTATTTATGTTTATAATGTAGTTATAATTGTAGGTAGAGCGCACAAGGTATTAAGATGTGCAATTACAGTAGGCTAAACGCGGTACGGCAAGTATGATGTACTGTAGCGCTACACAAGTTGACGTCACTGCAGTTGTAGGTGAAACGGTAAGGCACAAGAATTATGATATGGTTGCAGCTGTAGCGAACGTGGTTCGGTGGGGTGGCAGTTGTAGGTGAACGATTTGGCAATTGGGCTTATGTACTGCTGGCCTTAATAGACGGTTTGCATTTGTCTATTCATCCGTTCAATTCAGAGACGCTAACTAGGGTCCCAATTATGCCACGCGTTCAAATGGGCTCGCGCCTATGTCACCAAACAGTCCAGCTCGACTATTAAAATTTTGAATAGCCTCACTCTGCTTTAATATCGACTGTCAAGCCAGATTGGGCTTTCACGAGAGAGCTGAACCCTATAACTTTTAAGCCAGAAAACTATTAGTGAATGTTACGCCCATTACGCTCCCTAATAATGCCCCCCGAGACCGGCCGAACTTTGTAAACGTTAATTGTATATTTATGAAAAACGAATGTACTTTAAAAACATTTGAATATTGTTTAAACAAACCGATATTTTACACTGAGCACGAGACACTAAATCAAGTTCTCAGCTATGACCAAACATCCCTCTTGTCGCCGAACCCCAGCTAAACCCCTATTTTCACATTATAGTCATTACGAGACGCGTGACGTCCTCAGTTGTCGCGCTCAGATGGGCTCGTCTACGGGCGCGCGTCGAGTCAGCTCGACTTTTGGGAGTTTTGAATTGCCTAGCTCAGCTATGCGTTTGTCATCAAGTGTGGAGCGCAAACTGTAGTGCGAGGCATTCAGCTGAGCCCTATAGGCTTGGCCCCTAGTCCCGAACACCTCCTTGTACTTATACTAAATAATGCCCCAAAAGCGGCGGATTAAAATTTTTAATTGTATATTTGAATTTCAAATATAACTACGTGTGAAAATACTATAAACAAAACCCTATTTTCCGCTAGCGCAATACTGAATAAAATTTCGCAATTGACAGTTCAGCCGGACGCAACGTTTGTCCATGCGGTAGGCTGCTCTGTGTCACGTAGGCCTGGCTAAGCTATGAAAATGCTACCATGGCACCCCGCCCGAACTGGACGCATAAATAATTTGGCCCTGGCGCCGCGCACCTTATCATTAAATGATGCATTAGGGACTTGTTCGGTCAAAATGCATAGTAGTCCAGATAGTTCACCCGAACTAGTTTAGCTGGACGCGTGACATAATTTCGCCTGGCGCGTCTTATCAGTAAGTGAGGCACTAATATCTATAGTTGGTGACTGTTGTGAAAACAACCAGTACTAGTCTGTCTTCTAAAAGAGATTCGTCATCACAATATAAAGAATCCTTCCTTGACGGTGTATGTTATTTGTACTACTGTACTTTTTCGCTTTTGGCGCCCCTACAATGTTTCATAACACTGAACAAGGCAACAATTTTGAAATATGAGTAAAAATTGCTCTTCTGAACAAAACCATATATTTAAACCGTGACTTTTTTCAAAAACACCATGTCTCGGTCAATACGTAACGCGACACAACAATTAGTCTCTGTCTCCCTCTAAGTCACACTGCATAAAAGCTAACGAGCATCGCAAATAGACCTATTACTCAGGTTGCTGGGCGTAAAAGTAAAAGCAGAAAGGCTTACAAACGCTTACATAATATTAGTGGCGATATTTTCCAAAATAATAACCAGTATATGCACGGTTACACAACACATAACCAAGCGTTATGCAGAGTTCACGTCACGGCAGTAGACACTCTAAATACTTTATCAAATTGGGTTCAGTTATTGGTTATTTTGGATAACGGCGAAATTACAGTTAAATAGACCTTAAAAGTGAATTTAGCTGGATATGTTTCCTCGCACGCACGTTTTCGAAGGAATGTTACTTCCACAGGTAAGCTATCTGAAGTCACATGCACTGAAGAGCCTAAGCTATGAAATCGGTTCGCTTATGACAAAGTTACAAAAACAGCAGTAACGTAAGGGCTAACGTTATCCCGAACGCCGTGTTAGTTTTAAACATCCTATAGAATAAAGTTTAACCAGATGTATCATTAGCTTATAAATTATAACAGTTGCAACGAATTTTGGCTACATACAAAGTATAATAAAATTGAACTACTATTAATATTTTTGTAGTTTTTACTAAAATATGAGTTTTTTGATTTTGACTTTGAACATTTATTAAATAGTACAAATCACAATCTATGTATGATACACAAGTGACGCCTACTCTTACGAGCAAT